>JBAMIG010000016.1:6521826-6560921 GCA_037177335.1 Kiunga ballochi | reverse complement strand
AGATGTGGGGTACACCCTAGGTGGGACTCTATTCTATCGCAACAGTATATATATATATATATATATATATATATATATATATATATATATATATATATAAATAACCTTTTACCTAAAATATGAACAACTGAGTCAAAGAGTGAAATTAGAGTTCCCTTAAATGACATTTATTTCTCTATCTTGTTTTGCGGTAAACATGAGCAAAAATATACATACAGTAAAGAGCAAAAAATAAAGATAAATTTTTCCCTTTTTTTACCCATTTGAATAAGAATCTGGGCAAATGTCACACATTTCTTTCTTGAATAATTCCTCAACCACAATCTTGAGCAACAGTACAGGAAATGTGCGATTGATGTTTGCTGCATTCATTCTGTTTTCACCACGACTCTGTGACCCTTTCCTGCTTATGTACTGGGAACTTTAGCAGTTTTGAAAGTGCTGTGAAGATTAAGTGCTGTTAGAGCTTTAATTGCAAGCCAGAATCTCCCTCATAAAAAAGGACAACTCAAATTATGCAAAAGAATTAAACAAACAAAGATTTCCAAAACAAAATGCTCAAAATCTATCAGGTAGTTTTCATTACACAATACAATCCAAGCTAGTACATTCTCTCCTTTGTACAACAAAAATACTCTATTATAAACAAAGCAGTTCTTTTTATATTGCCTGCAAAATTGCCAGAATGCAATAACTACCTGTCCCTTCCTCTTTTTTTTATATCCCTTTAAAATATGCACCATTTTTGTTGCAGCTTCTTCACTCATTAGTCATACATCCACACAGGAAATAAATATATTGCTCTTTAAGGACATCTCCAAATTATCACAGAAAAGTAAAGAGATAAATAGAGATGACAGGAAATAACTTTTTCTGACGCTGGTTAACAACTTGTCTGTCCACCAGGAGGCACTGTTATGTTGAAGCATGCTCCTTTTGTGCGTTATGTAAACGGGACCTTTTCATAACAAAGTTTTTAGCCGTCCAACTGGATCCTATACTCTATAGGAGATCCTTTTTACTTTTGGTGATGAAGATGTGTCTGTGTTGCAAAAATAAACACAATTGTCATGAAAATCTTTGGTTGAAAAATGAATATTTGAGTGCACATGAATAGAACTGGATTTGAGGCGGCAAAACACTTGATTGGTTGTTTTATGATCCATGCTTCATTAAATCTGACAATAATTTAGGAGAATATGAGTATAAATGTACTGACAAACAGAGAAAATGCAATTCTAAAGAAGTGAAGGATGCCTTTGACAGGAGGAGGAGGAGCAACAAGGTAGGGTAAAGAAGTTCAGCATGCCTGCACAGGATTATCTGACCAGATTAAGAGATTACCGTGAAATTAAGTAAGTGTTACAGGGAAGCTAGAGAACAAATGCATGTGAACTGGTCAGTGGAGTCACAAAAAGCAGTGCCCATCAGAGTGCATCCTTTGTTCTGAATGTACCTTCAGATAAGGATCAGATAATCACATTAGATCTAATTGTCTTTCTTTTATCATCAGTCAAGTTTGGAACAGATTATGAAGTCCCTGTTTAGACTGATACAGGATATAAGCAAGTATCATTGAAACCTACTCTTAACCAAAAACTGAATTGTATAAAGTACAGTCAGACATTACTGTGTAGCTGTGCTGGCTTAGTATTGTATCTGTGCTCACGTGTTTCAAAGTGTGACTCCACAGATCACAGCAACTGCATGTTAGACACCTCAGCTCCAGCACCACACCCCGGCATTTATTTAGAGAAGTTGAAATGATGGCTTCTCCTTCAGAGATGCAGCAACAGTGAGTCACACAAACACAACTAAATAAATAAAATGTTTCTTTCTGGTCAGCACATACTGTACATCTCCTGTTTTTGTTATTTCCTACTAACCGTCTGAAAAGAACACACGGACTAATTTTTCACACCAGTTGAGGTACACACAAACTATACATTCTGATGTTTTGGATAAATAATTATCAGTATGAAAGTAACATAGGGAACATCAACAAACTTTCTATGTTGTCCTCCTCCAAAACTGTAAATACACATAATAAATTAACTCAGATTCACAAAGAAAAATAATCACACACTTCCAGTGCAAAACAATAAAAAGACAACCGCATCTATTTCACATTTAAACAAAATAGATGCATAACAACCAAAAAAAAAATTATATATGTGTTTTTAAATGAATGAAAAAACTCAAACACAGCAAATATTTTTTAGCATCTCTTCAGAATGAAACTGATCACTGGGAATGTAATGTCAGCCACTAGTTCAGTTAGTGGTTTGTATAAGACATTCAGATGGTTGACTGGGAGCAAAATAAGTCAACCAGCATTTGTGTTATTTAAACAAATTAATCATCAATTAATAATATTAACTTATTTTAATTATTTATAGCAACCTTAATATGAATTATGTTTGCTTTACCCATTCCTCTCAGCTCAACCAGTCTGAATATCAAATGAGCCAAAATAATGACTATTGAATTGGAGTCATCTGATGAATGGACGCAAGCATTCATAATGTATGCCACTTAATGAATATTGCACATTGCATGCAACTCCCCGACCTACAGTATGAAATGGGACCTACAAACAGAACACACACTCACATACATGCACAAAAAACGTCTCATGTATGTTCTCTGGACCTCTACTGAACTTTTCTCATTCTCTGAATCTTATCACTCATCCTGTTTTTCAAGCAGGTTTAGAAATTGCAGTGCGATCCCTCCTGGTGGTCAGTCATTTAGCATAACCTTGTTTTAAACTGAGCTGAGAGGTGGGGCTGCCCTCATATCACACTAAAGACAAAACACACATGCAAATGGCTTCATCTCAACATCCATCCATCAAGATATATGCAAGTTTGTTGAATTATTCTTTTAGTGCAACAAAATGGACGTACTGATATAAGGTTATGATGCCATATAAATACTGGAGATACACGCCTTTTGTATTGTAATTTTGTGTATATTCATATAGAGAGGGATACTCTATAAGGAGGCAGCAGGAGGTGAGCAGCAAACCTGCAGTAATGTTGCTGATCTTGCAAACGTAAAACACATCCTGTATATCTCCTAGTTCATCATGCAGTATAAATAGACGTCACCTCAAACTAATATACAGAAAATAGTTTGTCTGAACGCTCACAGACAGAAACAATGACAGGATTACCACCCTTTTACTCACACCTCATCTCGCCGTACAACTAGGAAAGTAAGCCCCGACCTCCAATCTCGTACTTTAAGGGGGGTTTGTAAACAAATCCTACAAAAGGGTGTGAATACTGCAATTTTTTTCTGTGTATGTGCGGTGTTGCAGAAAACGGACGGGGTTGTTTTCAGGGGTCGACCTAATTGTGACTGTTAATCCTCAGCCTGAAAGACACTCTCCCAGCAAACTTGTCTCTTTCACTTCCAGTGGGAATGTTGTCGGCGTGGATTGTGCACTCGATGTTGATGTCTTGATTGAGAGTAACATTGAGGAACTTGACAGCAACCAAAGGCTGAGAGTAGTTCACCTGCAACATAAACACCCAGTTACATCTTTAAAGGTTGAAACTACAAATACAGATGGACTATATGGAAATGATCATCACTTCTATAAAAAGCTCATTTGATCACATTTTGACTTACCTGAGCTTTCTTGCCATAATAGGGGTAGTACATGAGGTTAAAAGTGCCATTTGGAGGGTAATAGATTAACTCTCCAATTTTTTCACTGTCTTCTTTCTGAGAAGGTTAAACAACTCAATCAGTTATATTGCTTTTCCTTTAATTTAAATGATATTTTCCACAATCTACACTGTTTACTTTGGAGCCAAATTTAACACAAAATGCCTACCTAGTCTATACATTATATGATGAATCACAACACTCAAAACGTCCACGCACGTGTTAACATCATCTAAACTTTACCAAACGCAGGCCGTCCTGCTCTTACCCATTCATCTTTGCCAACTTTGTATCTCTGAGAAGTGTCAAATACACGGAACACAATGGAAAGAAAGAAGACACCAGCAAGCTATAGTTGGTGCACAAGACAAAGCAGCACGCAACACGCATGTGATGCTTTAAACAGGTCACAGATAAATATTAAAGGAAGATGGAGGAGAGCAACAGTTGGCATGTTGCAGATAAAAGTGAGGCACAATAGATGAGAAATGGCTGGAATCCAGACTGTTACGTTAAACCCCTCAATGTGAGAGACAAAAAAAGGGATTACCTTTGCACCACAGGTGACAGATGGGGCCTGTCCATTATTTCCTGGCCGCAACCCAATTACCTGGTGAGAAAGGAACACCATTTTGTTTTTTAATTTTTAAATGCAGTGAGATATAAAAACAATCTTTTACTTTACTGTGAGATACTTTATTCTTAACACGGATGCTTTACAAAGACCTTTTCCTCCTTTCCAACCAGTTACATTATCTCAGTTTCTCCATGTCTCCTAGCAACAACATCCCTTCTCTTACTTCTTTTTTTTCTCTCATACCCGATTCAGCTTGATGATGATGCATGGTTTGCCCTCCTGGTAACCATAGTAACGGTCCTGGATTCCAGAGCATGCGTCAAGAAAGGTGCGGTTAAATTGACAGGAGCGCTTTGGGTTGTTCTTCACATCACCGCTGTCCTCTTGCTGGAAATACTGGTCCGGGGTGCACTCGTGATTTTTTTGGGCCTGGATGGAGTCGTTGTAGGCTGCATGAGGGAGGACATTGAGGGTGTGATTTATATAATGGCTTATGACTCAACTAAAACCTTGTTGCAGTGTAACCACATACTCAATGACGGTGAAGGAATTATCTCTTATTAGGTAAAAACAATACATTCTGAATCACTGGATAATCCGAGGCAGTAAGCATTTTGAGTCACGGTTGGAGAGAAAGCGCTGGACTCACGTGACAGGAACTTGTCAAGGGTCTGAGCATACATGTCCCAGCTCTCAGTGTTGTGGATGTTGTAGACAATCTGGAAGGTTTCATCAGAGCTGGGTCTAATTACCAAGCCTGTGAGAGACAATGAGACAGCAAGAATGTTATGACACCTTGCCTGGACTGTGATCTACGTTCTTAGCTTAAATCTGTAGCATCAGTACCTGGTGTAGACAATCTGTCTTGCCACGTCGGCTTGTGGTCATCCAAGGTCTGCAGCATGACGTACATGGTGAGGGCAAACAGGCCACCAAGGAAGATGTAGAAAACTAAATAGAAGAGGAAGATGAGACCTACAAGGAAAGGAGAGATTGGAAGAAATGTATTTTATCACACTGCATCCAAAATCATATTTATTTTTATGTTTTCCAACATTATCAATAAGTTTCAGTCATTTGTTGTGGGTGTGATGCAATATGATTAACATTTGCTGTGACTTTATAATAAAAACCAAGGCTTATAAAAAACATTGTTTTTCATCAAAATGCTAGTTAATTTGTTTGTTTCTATTTTTAAAAAATACTTTGAAATACAATTCAAACATTTCAGACGTGTTACATAATAAATACGCTCGGTTCTCATTGTATCTCTAAGTCAGAATCAAAACTCCTTTATGTTAAAATCTTTTATTTAACTTAATGAGTTTCTTATTGATGCATTACAGAAACAGTAGTAATATTTTCATCCATGCTTTTTTAAAATATCTTTTACAGTTACTGTATTCAAGTAACTATAAGTTTTGCTCATTTGTTGAACTCATGGATTTTAAAGTAATTGTAAACATCTGACGTCAACACATGATAACTGAATTATTCATGTTAAATGCAACCGTTGTGTCTGAGGTCACCCTCTCATCAAATTGATCAAATTTACAGGAAGTCCATGTAATGCTATCTAAGGCAGGGGTGCCCAATTGCAAGCCTCAAGATCTACTATCTAGCAAACTGTATCCCATCTACAGCACACTTTAATACAATGAATGATTAGTTAGCTGGCCTCTGCAGAGTTGAAGAACGCATACATGACAACATAGCCGTTTGATTTAGGGTTGATGGAAGGGTTGCATCTAAAAGCTGCAGGATAGAAGCTTTTGAGGACCAGACCTGAGCACAGCTGATCCAAAACTGTCCTACATTACACGCAAAAAGCCTTATTTTGAGTAATATTGTTTTTTTGTTATTTAGATAAAGAACAAAGTTTTAATGTTTTGTTTCCAAACACATTCTGGCATGACTGAGGCCAGAAGAAGATGTTAATAAGAGTGAATGGCTGGTGACAAATTTCATCACAGAGGAAGGATTGATGACAAAGGGGATTCAGGGAGAACCCCAGGAGACTGGGTCACAGAGTCATCAAATTGTAAAACCGTGTAATGTTACATGTGATAGAATGGAAAGCTGTAAATATAAAACTGCTTTTAACCCTCTTCCTATAAATATAATGTGGTGTTTCCTGCTACTTTTGTAACAACAGTTTTTCAGGCATTTCTACCCAGAAGACAACAGAAATAGCATTTTCTATGATGCATCAACACCTGAGGCCAGCACTGGAAAAGCGGCCGAGTGCCCTGACCCAGACGCCTCTGCTGGAAGGCTCCCAGTAAAGCACTCCATCAGTGGGCTCAGCATTGCATCTGCCTCCCTCTACAGCAGCATTTGCAGGAATCCATAACAAAATGTCAAGGGGGAAGCTGATCTGAAGGGAGCACTTGCATATGGGCGTCTTCATGATTTATAGCTTGAATGTGTGCTCTTTTATTACACACAATTGTTTCAATAAAGTTATTAAATAGCTATAATCTGGCTCCAGGCAACATATCAATGTTTGCTGAGACAAGTGTAAAAGTAAAAGAAAAAAAAAGAAAGAAAAAACTTTTGCAGTGTTTTCTGTGCCACCCAGGTGGGGGGTTGTGCTGACCACTAATATGACACCACCCAGGAGATACTGATGAGTGTGCACATTTACACAGCGTATTTTGCATGGAGGCTGGGTGGCTTCCCCCCCTGGCAGAAAGAGTGTTAAGTTTACAGTCTGCGCTCTCAGTCCACACCGATGATGGACGGCAGAGCATCTATCTTTCATCCCAGTTTTGTTTGCAGGCGGCAGTTGAAAGCAAAGAACCAAAGGAGAGCATGGGATAGCGCCACATCCTGGTCTTTCTTCAGGTTTAATGGCAGGATGTGTCTCTTTTCTCTCAGAATTCATTGAAAGGACCTGCTGATTAATTGCTTTCTAGCTCGGTGATCAAACACACGTCTGAACTCGAAATGAGAAGATCCGGAGAAAGAATCGCTGGCTTTGAGCATCTTTCACTGTTAAAGATTACATCATGTTTTATGCAAGATGCAAATGTAAAAAGTAGAAGCACTGCGCACACTGATTAAGTTTTTTTTTTACAAGTTGCAGTGGGAGTCCTTTTGTTGTTTTTATAAGTGAGTGGTGCAAAACATCAAATTAGTCAACCTTGCTTCATCAGCTGATGGCAATGTGAAACATCAAAGTCAGATGATTTCCATATTATTTAGGTTCTTCAAACAAAGCAGAACACACAAAGAAGTGTGTGTTTCATCCAAAAAGAAAAAAAAAACTTGTCTGATCCAATGTTTATGAGCATCATTACACAGTAATTTGTGATGTGTGTTGATTATTTTTTGTTTTCTATAGTCTATATAAAATAACAAGCATGTGATCTTAAAGTGTGAATACCTACACGACCTTGTTCACAGAATGCTGCTTTGAAATGCTAAGTTTGACAGACATACCTGTAGTAAGTTAGAACAGAAATAGCCTAATTAACAAGCCTTAGATAGCGCAGCTTAAAAGGGCCACCAGACCTCAGAGCACCTGGGACACTGTGAGCTGGATTAAGTTTATACTGTTGGAGAATTGCAACAAAGGAAGCCAAGACCAATGATTCGCAGTTCTCTTAGTGTCCATTGATGAAACATGATCACGAAAAGAGTACTGAGAATGAAACCACTTTCAGCACCACTCAAGCCCCAAGAAACTATAAGCATAAGAGCTGAGACTGAAATCATGTTACCAGGAATCAACTATAATTACAGTTCCTCAAAGTCTTTTCCTTTACCAGAAAATCCTGATTTGATATCTTCCTTGTCAGCCAATGAAGTCATTAGGTTAGGATTAAATCTCTCACGGATTTACACTGGCTGGGAGGGGCCAGGGTGGAGGTGATACAAATAGCATTTGGCTTTACCCAGATTAAAATGCTCCAATGTCATTATGACATAGCCATATGTGTACTTTCACGAATCTTTTAAATATTTAGGCTTTCCCCCATGGCAAAAATGGAGTGAGGGCGCATATTGGGTGGAAGCCCTCAGAGGGAAAGTCTAGAAGAATTTACACAATCTGAGCGCAGTGCAAGCAAACCAACACTGCACAAATTTAGAAAGCTGTTCTCCAAGTGAAGGCTTGTGTGTGAATTGACATCACAGCAGCCTGAAGCACTTCTCGTGGTAGAAAGTAATGATGGGCCCTTTGCAACAGAGTGGAACCTGTTTCAGTAGAGTTACAATAATCTGCCTAAAACAAATACATTTACCTAAATTAGGACAATGTATGATAACCCAAGCCTTCACTCTTATGTTGAGCGCAATGCGCACGGAAATCACACCCGTAAATAATGAATAAATGATGAAGACTTGCGGAATGAGTGAAAATGTGCCGGTCACCGGCGTCCACGTTAGGTGGTGCCGCAGTCAGATTTCAGCCCCTGGCTCTGTGGACAGCGACAGCAGTCCAATTAGATCAGCACTGACCATTTCCTCCATTATTATATGCGTAAAAGCGTTACGCACACTTATTTATAAAAGTCCTATGGAAGCATGACTAAGTAGGCTATCTGGGGAAGGTTGCATACTCTATGACAGCGACCTGTTACAGAGCCAGGGGGTCGTGTTTGCTGCATTGCTGTGGCTGTACAGTAGGCTACTCACCCCAACTGCTCGCCGTCCTGCCCATAAACTCCCTCGTCCTGGGGTTCCAGAGAAAATCCTTCCATTTGCCTTTTTCTCCTTCATTTGCCATTTTGTCCTAAAAGTTTAACTACCGAACCTCAAATAAAAGCGCCCTAAGTGGATTGCAACAATTACCAGGACAGCAGAGTGATACAACGCGCTGTCACCGTGGCAATGTGAGGAACACCGGCAATTAGATGAGTAGATAAGTCTACTAAAACCCTGAGCAGGGGAAAAAAAAAAGAGATTTAAACGAGAAAGCACCACTGTGGCCTATTTTATGAGAGGAAACGATAAGCTACCAGAGGAATAACTGTCCAGCACCAAGAACAGACCTAATAACTGGCCTCCCACCCAGCTCTTGTCTGCATGCCGCAGAGTTTTGATGAGTGGTGCAGAAATGTAGTGATACTGCGGTAAAGCGCTCCCTCCGCCTTTCTCTGCAAGCACACACGCACACACGCACACCGGCATACACACGCATGCACGCACCACTTCATCTTCCAACCCCGGCAAAGTGTTCCCTCCTCCTCCCATCTGACCAATCATCAGTCCTGCATCCTCACTTCTCACCAGACCAACGCATGAAAGACAACCCGAAAAGCAAATCTTGTGGCGGGTAAAGGTCCTTTTCTATTGGCTCCAGTGTCGTGGCCGTAATGTGGGCTAAGATCTCTGACATTTCCACACTGACTACATTTTTAACTGTTTCTATGGTGTCTGATTGGGATTCACACGTTATCCTGTAGGGAAGTTAAAAATTTTTAGGTTTATATCCATTTAATAACTTTCAAGACTTTTAAAAACTTCCATGCAGAATTTCTTTTTTTGCTACAAAAAATCCTCTAAGGTCGATAGCCTATTTGAAAATAAATGGTTGATGAAATTTTCAGAAATGGTTGCACATTAAAACATAAGGAGGAAAAATACATAAAAGCTTAATTAACTATATTAAACGTAAACAAGGGGTTACTGATGTAAAGCTCTTGTGTCAACAGTGACTATTATGATAACTTCTTAGGTCTTAGATGGGCAAGTGGAGAGTGAAGCGAGCGCCCTCGGCTGGATGAAAATGGCATTGCAGGAATGCAGCGGGAACATGATGTCCATTTCACCTCTGGCTGCAGCAAATATCAACATGTGGCATAAAAACATGGAGAACTTTTTGTTTGTTGTGTAAAGTTCATTATATAAAATTTATTTTCAATGACAATATCAATGCAAATATAGCACTACAGTGATTTCCAAGGTACACCGTATTTTACCATATCATTATAGTATGGCACTCGTATAATGGCCACAGTTTCAGAAGACACACAAAACCAACAGCTTCTGTAAACTATTTTGAAAATGATCGCCTACCTTGGACTTTGTATCATTGTGTGAAAAGGAATCTTAGTAAGGTGATTACCTGGATTTGAAATTAAACTGGGCACAATAGTAGGTATCACTGGAACATTTCAGTGTAAGGAATCTCTGCATGCATTGCACTTGCCCATTTCCCTTCAACCCAACCTTAGTTTGATTTAAAATTTACTTCGTAAGCTTGAAAACCCCTCAAACAAGAGCAGGTACAACGAAATTTTTAAAAAGGCCAAGAAGTGACTGTCAAACATTTAAATAGGTCTTCTTTTCACTGGGTGTACTGTTGAGTACAGTTTGGTACTAACTATCAAAAAACAACAACAACATTCAAGCGCCTTAGTACTATTACAGGAGGGCTGACTCTTTAAGGTACAAACTTCATTTCATGTGGCTTTCAGAGAAAAAAGATAAAGGAATAATAAGCATTATAATAATTAAGTCTGTCATGGTAACTCCATGAAGTTAAATGAACAACACCGTTAATTCAAGATAGCAGCAAAGTATTAAAATGTGGAACTGTGGAAATCTGTACATGAATAAAATAAAATGTAGAAAACAGGCCTTAAATAAATGGACAACAGAGTTTAAAGGGAATTTTGCATAAAATTGAATAACTGTTGGCCTGTGCCTTTCTTTAGAGGGTTTACTGTTTATTAGTAGAACTCTAAGTAATGCATGGACTGGCTGCAGCAGATAAAGTACTTAATTCTTTTAGAAAAAAACGTGAACAAAGTTATGTTTATACAGTATATGCTACATAATATGTATTGATTACAAGTATGAAAATGGAAATAATTGCTACATTTTCAATACAGTTGTACATTTCTATTTACAGTACATTAGGGTTTAATGTCTTCTAAGCATACACGATGCTTTGTGCAGATTGTTCCAGCATTCGGTTTGAGGTGATCAATACTCACAGTCTCATCAGATGCACCGTATTGTACAGTCTATGTTGATGGGTGTCAGTGCTTGGTATTCCTGCATGGTGGAACAATCTCTTGTGTGCAACTGTGGATAAGCATTAGTGATTAACTTTTTGTACCATTGATCTGTATCTGTGTTTGGCTGGACTGCACTGATATGTGCCACCCTGCGGCAACATATCCATCTTTTTCTATAACCACATATTAGTGAAGAAGCTCTGCTGTATGTAAAAGTCTGATATGATCCTCTCTACACATATTTTTTTTCTTTTACAATGCTGTATGTCTATCATGACATGCAGAGGATGACACAGTAAATATGACTTTTTCCAAGTCTTAGATATGTATGTTAGGCTAGTTGACACAAGTTTTAATTATGTTTCTCCAGGAGTGGGAGAATATTGCTATAAAATTGCAGAAATGTTGAGAAAGTAAATAGATTTACATTACAAATATGCAAACGGTTACAGTAGGTAGCTTTTACTTCTCGGTGATGATTATTTGCATCCACAATGACAATCTATTGATACCAAGACATATCATATACATTCACGATTTCAAGAAACACTTCAATAACTTATCTATGAGTCTTGCCTTCTCTCATCCAAAGAGTAATTTGTATGTTTGAGAATTGGAAAAAAAAAGTGATTTAAATATGTCTCAAGTAGTCAGGAAGAAATTTGGCAAAACCAATCTTGGTAAACAACCCACTCAGTCTTTAGTGGCTGTTTGTGGCAATAATACTGGTATTTGTGACAAAATTATTGGCAAATAGAACACATCAGTGTAGTACATAGTACAGAGCAGATAAAAACAGCTGTGTAAGAAATTAATTTAGACTGATTGTACTGTACTTATTTCTTGTCACCTCTTTATCAGCCTTTTTGTGGTTGTTTTGTTTTCACAAACAAGTTCAGTCTCCTTTTTTTCCATTTTCAGTTCAGTCTATAACACAAGAGGAGTACAGAAGCCGTTTGTCTTTATCCACGATCTCTCCTTTCCTTGTAGTCGTATTGTCATCAAAAATTTCTTGTGGATTTTCGTGTTATCATCTCAATTTCACCATTATTTTTAAAAAATACCTTCTGCTCATCTGCGTGTTCTGGGGACTGGCCTGTCTTTCCATTTCATATAGCTGTGTCCCACACGACAGCCTGTGGCCTCTGGCAGGGTGGTGTGCCAGTCTTTCGTGGCTCAGGTGTCCGTCTCCAGCTAGGGAGAATAGGCATGCTGTCCTGCTTACACAGGCTTTTGTCAGGGCGCCTGTGGGCTTTGATCTCCTTGCACAGACAGCGTTTCCGCTCAATGACTTCCAGCAGCTTGCCATCTCTCTGGGTCTGCGTTGAGGACGGAGTGGTTCCCCCACTGACAGAAGGCTGTCCCTGAGCCAGCTGGGCGAGCTGTTGGAACTGCAACTGCAGGTGGTGCTGTTGCTGAAGCTGCTGGAGCTGCTGCTTCAACTGCAGCTGCTGCTGGTGAAGCTGGAGATGTTGCTGCTGCCGAGACATGCTGGGACCACTGGGACTGCAGGGGGTTTGAGGCAGGCCCATACCATGCAGCTGCACATAGGAAATAGTTACTCCAGTGAATATGAGCACAATTTGATAGCATAATAGCATCTAACATTTTAAACTTGTATTGTCGCTGCAGTGCAGCTAGTAGTGACAATCAGAACACAGCTGTAGTTTCTATGAACAGCCACACAGCTGCAGTGTTGCTGCTTCTCTTGCAGTTTGAGGGAGGGTCAGTCAGTTGCATGCAGACGGTCTCTGCAGTACACTGGAACTGCGTCAGCACTTGCTATGGAGCCAGAAATGGGGGAAAAGTGTGCTAATAGGAGACTGCAGTTCATCCCTCCTTTACACAGTTCAGCAGGTTCTCATATCAACACTACCTTTAATATACTGATTGCATAGTAATATATCTAAATGTGTTATGAATAGGTCTATAGACGTGCTATCTCCAGCAGTAGGGGGAAGTAATAATAAAAACAATATTAATGTCCGCTTTACGATTAACTGTGTGTGAAGCTTATGGTCATTGCAGCCTGATATTATAAATTCACCTGATTTAGGGCTTCTCTTGCTGGTAGGCTGCTTTGTCTCTGGACGTCTCCTCCACCCACTTGTCTCACTCCAGCAGCAGAGGAGGAGCGGCCCAGCCGCCCCACTTCTGTGAGGAAACAAACGCTACAATGTGTGCCTGCTAATTGGAACAGTCAAATAAAAAACACAGAGCTTTGTTTCTCCAACTACGCTTGTGAATTAAGACAGTGTCAAAGTGCAATGAGTTCTCTTTACATCTAAGGTATTAAACAATTATCTTTCAATCTAAAATATACTAATTATTAGTATTTCCACTTAAATCAGATTATTCATTTTTAGAAAATGATTGGTTGTCTATACCTAACCAAAAAAAGCACACAAAAACTATTTTGGGAGAGAATAAACTCAAAAGTTAAATCACAAAGGATGCATTTTCTCTGCTGAAATAGTTGTATAACTTCTTACCCGGATTTAAACATGTTAACATCCCATTTGATGTTTTACAAATACTGAAAGAACCAAAGTACAAATTCTCCATAGTATGAACTTGAAATAATCAAACGTACCAAAACATACACTACCAGTCTGGTTTGGACTCACCTTTCCATCAAATCCAATAGGAAAATGTGTTCAAACGTTTGACTGGTTGTGTTTAACAAACTAAATTTTAATAGCGTTTATCAAGCACTTATAAATTCTTTACAAAATAAAAGCAATGAAAGAACAAAATTAAAAACAAAAATGCCAGAATTCCAGAAAAGCCAAAACAACAAAAACAGCAGAAATATTCTTCAAATATTCCTCCTTCCCTTTTATTATTTATTTTTCTTTTTGTTTGTTTGGAGACTAGTTTTGCTGTCCTGCACACAATCCAGCTGCTGGTTCCATAAAAGAGAGGCTCAAAAACTAAAGACCACCTCTTATTTGGGTCTTCTGAATCCAGGTACCACAAGGAGACCAGCATTCAGGGAATGAAGATGATGTTGATGTGATGTTAAGTCAATTTTTTTTAAATGGATGGAGCTGGGATCATTAGAGATGTGTAGGTAACTATACCAGTTTTGAACAATGAACTCTAAATTTTACAGTAAGCAGGAGAAGAATGACATACATGATATGGTCAAACTCGGATGTGCTGGTATATTCAAAACATTTAAAATACTGTATTAAAGATGGATTTTAAAAGAAGTACTTAGATGACTTGCTTAAAAGAGAGTCCAATGATCAAGGTTTGACAAGATAAAAAGCATGTATGTGTTTTTCAGCAGCACACTGGAACAAAATGCTATATATTTATATTAGTTTTTAAAGCCAACGTGAGGCCATCAAACTAATGTTTTTGTATGCACAAAGAATTTCTGCCATGTTTAGGAACGGAAATAATTACTTCACGGTAGAGGGACACATTCACATCCCAACAGGAACATCAGGGTGGCTTGTTGTAGTTGAGATTCAGAATTTTGTCCAAGGAAACTTTGCTGCTCTTCCAGTAAAAACTGATGATTTCCAATAATTATAAAACACTGAAATTGTCATATTATAATCCTATAATTTAATATGGTTCAAATTCCTAACTTTTGTGGAGTTTGTGGAGGAGACCTTACTGACATATGCAGATGCAAGAGCAGAGTTCTCGTTGCAAAATGAGTTTATGATTAGTGGTGTCAAAAGTCACAGTAAGATCCAGAAGTACCATCATAAATGAGATGTGATAAGAGGCAGACATAAGTGTTTTGGTCAATAAGAGTTTGCTTACCACCGTTGCGACAGGCAGGAAAAGTCTGGCAGGGAAGAGGCAGCCCTGCTCGGGGTAGAGCCCTGAACCCTGGAGCACTATCAACACCTGCCAAGGACTCGCTGTGACCAAGGCCCCTGCTGGTGGCACTACTGAAATGGACTGGGATGCTTGAATGGCCTCCTCTAGACCCCATTCCAAGGTCATCTTTATCCATCCGTAACAGAGCATCAGCACTCCCATTCCAGGCCCGCCCTTCATCCTCTGAGTCAGTGAAAGAGATGTTCGATATTTTGTTTTTAGAACAGAAACAATTTGATAGACCTTTTCTTTTTTATTTATAGCATATACATATCAAGTTTTTGACTTACTCTCTTTCTCTCTGCTTCCGTGGCTGAAAGACAGTTTCCTCTGCATAGGCCAGTATGACCCATCATCTGCAGCTAAGCTGCCACTGCTGTCCCAGGGCACAAAGCCAACCTTTGATTGGAGGGATGAAGACCCTCCATTGCTTTTAGATGCTCCCTCACCTACACCAGAAAGAGTCAGGGGCTGTTGCAGAGATGGCGTATGAGAGCTTCCTCTCAAGCTCTCATATGCCGGCGGTCTCCTGAAACCGCCAGAGGGGTAAGTCCAAAGCAGGGGGCTGTCTGAGGAGGGAGGCTTGTACGCTGGTAGACCATGAGGAATGTGAGAACGGAGATGTGGGCGAGAATGAGGACGCTGGGAAGAGGATAAAGGCGTTGGTGTGGAGCTGGTACTGCTTTGAGGCGTTTGGCTGCTACTAGTAGTAGCGGTATCTATTGGTAAGGAGTGTGGTCCTCCATCCCTATCCCTATCCCTATCTCTATCTCTATCTCTATCTCTATCTCTATCTCTATCTCTATCTCTATCTCTATCTCTATCCCTATCCCTATCCCTATCCCTATCTCTATCCCTATCTCTATCCCTATCCCTATCCCTATCCCTATCTCTATCCCTATCTCTATCCCTATCTCTATCTCTATCCCTATCCCTATCCTTTTCTCTGTCCCTGTCTCTATCCTTCTCCTTATCTCTGTCTCTGGCCCTGTCCCTTTCTTTATCACGATCCCTATCTCTATCTTTGTCTCTTTCTTTATCTCTCTCTCCTTTTTCCGACTTTAAGAGAAAGCTAACAGATTTGCCCTCCTTGCTGGTACTTGAAGTTTGTGTCTGCACCGTGGCTTGGTTCAAGGTTTGAGAGTTGCTTTTGGTTGGAGCAGGAGAGTCTCCTCTATCTGGCTTGCGATAGTGATGGTAATGGGAGGGACGATGGTGAGGGTGGTGATGGTGGTGGGAAAAGGGAGAGGTGGATTTGGAAGAGGGCGGTAGTGGTGTCGAGTGACTCCTAGCTCTTAGTCCAGGTGCAGGGCCTAACTGCGCCTCTCTGCTGTGTTTATCCTGCTGCGATGCACTTCCTCCTGGTGACTCCTTGGAGCCTGACAGAGAAACAGGGACATTAGAAGAAGATGAAGAGATGCTGGCTTGAGCTGATGCACTGGTTGTTTGAGTTCCCATTTTTGAAGAAGTTGATGCCTTGGTTTGCACCCCGACCCCACTGGAAGCAGCTGCAGGCTGAGGAAAGGCAAGAAGTGGAGGCCGATGCTGCAGGAGATTGGGGAAAGGTGCTGGGATCTTTGTGTTGGACTCTGGCTCAGATCTGCTCCCTTGCAAAAGATAAGGGGTAGGAGCTCGTGGTGTATGTGGACTGGTGGAGAGGACCTGGGGTATAGGAGTGGATGATGTCGAAGAAGGCAGGGGAGATGAATGGGAGATTGACACTGTGGCTTTAGGTTTGGAATAGGATGGGGAAGATGAAGAAGGGCGTGGCAGAGACGAAGAGCTGCTAGAGGAGGATGGGGTGACATGGAAGTGCTTTGAGGATTTCAGTTTCTCGTGTTTAGGAGGGAGGTGTCTCTGGGACTCTCTGTTTTCCTGCTGTGGGTATTTCATCTCCTCATAGATTGCCTCATTCTGGTCTGAGTCAGAATCTGGTGTGGTGGCCACAGGGGTGACAGGGTGGGGTGTGGCTGTCTGGCTGTCTCTGGTGAATACCTGGCCCACCATTTCTATATAAACAGGCTCATCCTCTCCATCTCCTGTCTGAATCTGAGAGTCTGCTGACTGAAAGGGCATGGATGTTGCAGCAGGAGGCACACGTGGAGGAAGAGGGTCAAAGGTAAGTTGGGTGCTGGGACTTCTCTTGGGTTTTAAAGGAGGCACCTTCTTTCCTCCAATATCCCCAGAGTCAGATTTCTTCATGGCTGCAAGAGATTAAAAGAAATGTCATGTACAGAGGTAACTTCCTCTGAAAATAAAAGGCCTCAAACCACATTTCTTACTGTTTTTCTTCTCTGAGTGTTTGGCCTGTGAATGTGAGGGTGGAAGTGGTGGTGGGGTCTCAGGAGGTCCTCTGCTGTCAGCTGATGAGGAGCTGAGGCGAGTACTTGGATGGCGTTTGGGTTTTGCTGGGGGGCAGCGGCCACCATGTTGGGACTGAGTGTCTGAGTAATCTCCATTTTCGAGGCTTGTATCCCCAGCACCAACAGCATGGCAGGATTGAGAGCGTGGTGCCATAGCAGAGGCACAGGTGTGAGGAGACAGGTCCTGGGAGGCGGGCATGGTCATGAAACCCATCCGGAAGTGCCGTCTGAAAGAAGCCAAGTCTCTAACTTTACCAACAGTAGCTGCTGGATCGTTTTGAGTGGAGCTGCAAGTATAGAAAGAGAAGAAGCACTGGATTATGAAAAGAGCTAAAAAAAAAGTGGAAAAAATGCGTGTACTACCCTTTATATTGACCTCACTTCCTCCTCACTATCTTTTTGATCGTCAGAAATTCTGTTTGCACTGAAGACTTGTCTGCTGGGCTTTCATGCACCTTTCCATCAGTTTACACCTCAAATACATTCAATTAGGAAATTAAATCCCCTGACTAAAGGAAAGAAATATATACTGCTGACAGACACTTATTCTTTTAATGTTTACATCCTCAATACACATCTGTAGTTTGTGCTGAGGATTGCCAGAAGCATTTCATCTGTTACCATGGGAACAATTTTGAGTTTCTGGTATTTGATAGTTCATCTTTGAAGTAATCAATGGAACAGGCTCCCACAACAATGAATAAAACTGACAAGAGATAAATCAGACAAAATAGTATATTTTTTAAACCATACTGTGGATGAGATGGGGTTGAATTCCTCCATTTTTTTCTTTTTCTTTGATATCTTTGCCAAATATGCAAAGTAAAAATATTTTGGTGGATACCACTGAATGCAGATGTTTGGCTTTGTTGTAGTGATAAAAGGAAAAATAATGTTTAAAAATTAATTATAAAAGTAATAAATATGTTACCAAATTAAACAAAATCATTGCTGACAAATTAATATTAAAGCAGCTGAATTTAATATACAGCATCAAGCATGAATATCAGTTTACTAACATCAGACATTGTTTTTCAATGCCCTGCTGAGTTTATCAAAGGTTTAGCAAATGGTTTCTGACAACCTTCTCCTTGCTTTTCTGTCTTACTGACAGGTACTCTTCATGGGGTTCTATGCTGCTTCACCCAACAGCAACACAGGATAAGTTCATTGTTATTAGTGCAGCCGTAACTCTGAAGTCACTCTAAAGAGAAAAAGCGCATAAAAGGATCTTAGAGGTGCTTCATATTTTAGAGAGAACACAATATCAGAAGCCCATTTTGATACCCATATATGTGTTTAAGACAGTAGAAAACAGTTTTTTAGTATGTAGTTACACATATATTCTTAGAATAAGTCATTCATATAAGTATATAATGGCATATGATGAGATATGCAAGCATCCTCTTTTAGATCATTTTGAATCCCTGTAAGGCAGTGAAGCACACAAGAAGACAATTGAAGCCTACAAGTTGTGTTTAGCATTAGAAGCAGCAGCAGAAGGAGCAAAAAAGGCTGCTCATCACAGGGAACACAGGCTCCTATTTGTGTACTCTTGTGTGAAATGCATGTGGTATAGCAACAGAGTGCATTTACATCTGTACAAGTATGTTTGTGCCCTTGAATGCCTGTGGAGATGTACTAGTGACTCCCCACAATCCACATAGATACAAGAGGGCCAAATTTAGCTCAGAACAGACGCTGAGCGGTTCCCTTCCAGCAGCTTGGAGAGCTCTGTTTTTTCTCTTATTTCTTCTAAGGGCTATGGCTCTCAACAGCTTCAAAATGAGACCAAAGACATAGCTGTTCAAAGACTACCAGGACTCTCACCTTTTTATTTGCGCTCTCTTTCTTGTCACTTTACATTGATCCTATAATCTGCAGCAGCTTGAAAGACAAGATCAATAGCATGCTCATATCTACTCCTTAAATAAGAGGCCACAGCAAGCTGACGCTTTTGTTGGATTACTACAAAGACTGAAAACATAGGGACACCCTTTATTTGGCTTTGTATTAGTGTGACAACACTTTTCTTCCAGCATCTTGATTTTAACTTGGGATAAATTTAGCCCAAAAGACAATCAGGAAAACTGGGATGGTATGAAAATTACTAATGAGAAAGTGCTTTGATATACCTTTTGGTGACATGTTTTTACAATTTTTACTCAATGTTTAATTGCAAGGTGAATTTTGAGCGCCTAAAGCAGTGAAAAAATTGTATGGTGCAAATTCAGGCAAGCAACATATAAAAAGAAAAAGTTATGTTATTTCAAAGAGGTGATGCAAAGAGTTCATTGTAATCATGATTTGGCACAAAAGTAGCATCACTAAAAGATTTGCCTTTAAAAAGTAAAGAGGAGCAGTCTTTTTAACAAAATATGTGACAAAATAATGTAATTCTTGCATTATGATCTTTAGTGCAAAAATGGGAATTTATATCATTGTATTTCTTCCCCTACAACACATAATATCAATAAATATTTAAGCAATCTGAGGGCATGTCAATGGGGCAAAGGTGACTCATCAATAGTTCGTATTACCACACAGGCAGAAAAAACTCACATCCACATATCAATTATATCTGATCACACAAAATTGTATTGGGTTACAACTGTCTGCAATGAAATTATTAAATACATGACCAATCTTTGAGCTGAAATAATATTGTATTTATTGAATGTTTAGATAAATAATTAAGAAAGCAGACATAAAAGTAAACATGGCAAAAAAAAAAAGGCAGGAAATCTGGGTAGGGTTGTTTATTTCTTCATTGAAACAGTCTGTCATTTTTATTGTTAGTAATATCGTTTAGTTTAATTTTTAATGGGCTGCATAGTGGTGGAGTATGTTAGCACTGTGGCCTCCCAGCAAGAAAGTTGCTGGTTCCAGGTCTTAGCTGGGGGATGTCCAACCAGTACTTTTTCTGTGTGGAGTTTGCATGTTCTCCTTGTGTTAAGGATTTTAGATTCAACGTGTTAAAAAGACCCAGAGAAAACTTTAATAACTGCTGCACCAACCAGGTTATAACTTGTTGTGAAAGCATTGTGATGGTGTGGAGCAGCATCTACCTCACAAACATTTATCATCATTTGAGGCTATTCTAATATTTTATTACACATATATAAACACACACCTACATTAACACACATTAAGCTTTATCAAATACTACTTTCAGGTTTTGGGAGTGAAAAAAAATGTCTATGGAGTTTAGAGTTTCTCCTGCAAGTTCACTGAACATTTGTGGGATGATTTTTGGCCAGCTGGTTGTGACGGTGTGACCATTGCAACTACACTACATTGGCAGACTTGGGACAAATGCTGGTGGAGGAATAGGATGCCATTCCACTGCAGTGTGTGTCCATGCTGGTGTCCAGCATGAGGAGGAAATACAAGGCTGTTGTGTATTACCAAGTTACAACAAAGAAAAACTGACCAAAAGCAAATTTCCTTAATTTACATCAATGTGATTCCTCTTCTTGTCAATGCCTAGTGTTTTAACAAGCAGCAGTAAGACTTTGCATGTCCATTGCTGTGTTGTCGAATTGTTTGTAAGCATGTGACAAAAAGTTTTAGACCGCCTGAAGCAACTCACGACAAAAAGAAGCTTCCCGTCTCAGCTTCAATCTTCATATTGAATAACCACTTATATTGTAATTTTGCCGAGCTTCCACTCTAAAACAGTACATGGCTTTGTCATGTCAGCCATTGACTTCAGCTTTGAGGTTTTTTAATAATCTGGTCATCACTTATTTCCTGGGATCATGAGGCTGGGCTGACAGCAGCAATAAAGTCTATTTATGATTAAACTGAATGAGTTCAAACAAGTGAGATCAACATTTCAAAAGAAATACCTATCAGTGGTTCTGAAGGAGCATCTGTCTTTTATTTTCTCCTCCCTGCTAAGTTGTTATCTAAGTGCCTTTAAGTAGATTACCAGATACACAATGTGTGACATTGTATCATAAGGCTGTGCTCAAATAAAAAAAAAACCCAAGCTGAGAGGGAATTTTTCTCCAACCACTCGTCACTACTGGGAATAGTCTGTCTGCCTGCATTAGAGAACCATAAAGAAACCACTCTATTTTTAAAACTCCTACTGAAACTCACCTATTTACTATTTTGTAGATCCACAGCTGCCTCTGCTTCATAATATTTTTCTCCTGGGGCGTCAAGATCTCAAACTGTCTCCCATCCGCATTTTCCCTTCAGGCTGTTAACGCTGTCCCTCTACACTCCTTCATTCCCACCACCTTGTGCTGAGTACCTTTGGTCCCTATTCGGTTTCATCCCTGACTGTGCCCTGCATATAATCATCACCGGTCATGTCCTGCTTCCCACCTCTGCTGCTCTGGCCCTGTCCCACTGCTCTTTCCTCGCTCATTGTGTCCTACTTGCTGTCCCACACCTCCACTACCTTGATGCTGCTGTGACGTTGATTCTTACTGCCAGTACAAAGACCTCCAATTACCCCTGTCTGTCAGAAAGCACTGGATGGAACTGCTAAATAAACTCAATTGTCATGTTTAATGCCTATCCCTCTTTAGGTGATTTACAGGTGACTCATATTTAAACTGACTTGTGTCCTCAAATGCTCAGATCAAACAATACACACACACTCACTTGCACACTCTATTGAGAAAACACTGCCATGTGTAAACGTGAGTGGAATGATACAATGTTAACATCATTTATGGTACCCGTTCTGAATGTGCATTTGACAGTCTGTTTTTCCCTGAATATTGTTTTATTTATAGTAGAAAAAAACATTATAAGACCAGTATTAAGACTGTGATTTAGTTTGTTATTAATGATAATGTTTCACATGTGCTGGAAAACTCCCAGAACCAGCAGCTGGACCCATACATCATTAGCTAACAGGGTTGTAACATTGCAGAAGTAGCACCCTGAACAAACTCTACACCTTAATGACAACTTCTAGATCTTTTAGAGACAGAACTTTAAGACAGAAGAAAAAGTAAAAGTGAAAAGACTACATGGGTTGAAGTTACAAGTACAGCCCCAATAAAAACAGAACAAAGGAAACGTTTCTAACCTTATAAATTAGATTTTTTTTTAGTATTTTCTGGGGAAAAAAACTAATGGCCGCAAGATGTTTTAAAAAGTTTGGACGGACCCACTTTCACCACTGCAGCACTGTCTCTTCTGTGTATTTCTGGGATCTGAGAAAACCAGTGGCTGCAGCTTTGGGAGAAAAACGTTCTTCTTATATGATTGTTGTCGATAAATAGTCCTGGGTCTTTTGTTATGTTTTGGCTTTCGTGATGCAACATTTGTTTGCTCCTAGTAAAAACTCTGAAGGTAGACCATTACATCACACAGACTCTTCTACTATAGAGTCATACTGTTTTTAACCTGATATCTACCCCCAAGTGTTTCATTTACTTTTGGTATATTGGTATCAGCTGACAGTAACTGTCGCTGTCATCAGAGTTAAGATGAGAAAGTATTTTGTAGAAACACTTTTATCTTTTTTTTATTGTTCTCCAGCTACTATTAGTAGCTACTACTAATGAGATTTGCTGATTTTCTTTTTTTACATTTTAAACAGCGATCCACTAAAAAAGATGTACATTTATTTATGTACATATTCGACATAATGTATTATCTTAAACTGCTGCTTTGAAATGTGTATAATACTCTTTATGCAAACCCCTCTGACTTTATGAACTGTGCTTGGAATTAAGATTTATAATTGGAAGTCATTCACACAAGCATAGACGTTTATATTTCAGCAAACTAATCCTTGCTGTAATCTCTTATATGCAGAACTCCTGAGTTGATCCACTCACCTCTTTTTACTTCCGTCTTGGTCTCTCTGCCTCCAGTCCAAACGGCTCTTACGATACAGCAGGTTCATGTCGCTGCGGGATCGCTCCTCCTCGCAGCCAATCACAGCGCAGTGCAGCCGCTTGTTTCGCCTCTCTATGTCACGCAAGAAATGCTCGACTGCCACATCCTGGGCAGAGCCAGAGCTCATGGTATTGAAGAAAACTCAGAAGTAGAAGTGTGCTACAGGCAGCCCTCCTCTAAAAGAAACAAGAGCAATGTTTAAACATAATAATAACTAAGAGAGCACAAAACAACATCTTAGTCTCATAGAGCTGACAAGGCTACTATGTAAAGAGAAAGCACCATATTTAAACCCAAATACAGTAAAATATTTGGCAAAACTTGAGGGGTGTCAAATCTTATGATGCCCGTTGTGTCATATGGAACAGCCGTGCACTTTTCTCTACCTGGCAGCCATTGCTGCAGACACAGTGAGGCATGATAATGGAATTTGCTGTTTTGTTTACCCCAAACACTAGTGTATTTATATTTTCATTATCCGGTTATGAATATTTGAGTAAGCATAGTAACTGAGCTGCAGAGCATCTCTGGCTGCGGGCCTTGGGATGGCCTATCTAAGCCTGTCTGTTAGGCAGACAGTAATGCGGTTTGTCATATGTAGCGCATGCACAGCTTCCTGTTCATGCTCCCCCCATGAGAAGTCAGGCTTGTTGTGGGGCAGATCTATGAGAGTCCAACCATGCATTCATGTAAGGGAATGTGACTGAGCAACACAATTGGCTAAGAAAAGCGCAGCTGTCAGCTGATGCATGATGCTAGGGTTTTGTTTTTTTATCAGAAACAGAGTTTGAGTTTGAAAGAATTATGGAGGACACTGAATATTATCTCTGCTGCTTCTGGCATCAGGGTGTTAAGTAACATTTTAGTTTTTCAAAACTAAATGGTCTCTTTATGGGGTGGCCTTTGTGCAAAACAAAGTTTAAAAGCTACTAAAATATGAAAGAAAAAGTATTTGAAATTGTTTTTATACCACAAAAATGTCAAGTTATGAGTTTTTGTTGATAGTAGCTCTTTTGATTCTGTAGATCAGGGTTGCCCAGGTCTGATCCTCAAGATCTAATATCCTGCAACTTTTAGATGCAACCCATATTGAACACACCTGAGTCAAATGACACACTTCAATCATTCACATGTCATTTAGCTCTCCAGAGGCTGGGCATGGTGGCATTCATTGGATTTAGGTGGAGAAATAAATTGCAGGATGGTAGATCTCGAGGACTGGACTTGGGCATCCCTACTGTACATACTCAGGAGAATTTAAAGAACATTTACCATCAGCAGTATCTACTCTATCTTTTCTGTATCCACAGCATCTCAGCAACTTTCAATATACACAAAAAAAGCTCCGCAGCAGGCTCTGTCACCTGGGCCAGGCAGCATGCCGATCTGTGTGTCTTTCTTTTGTCATGTCCCAGTGTGTCATCCAATGTCAGCGTGGCTACTGCTATTCTTGTATTCCACAGCCCTGACCACAACCTCGACCGCTGCTGCTGCCATGCTTGCTGACTCAATGTTAATTAGGTTAGGGAGCTGTGACTCTAGGTTGGGCATTCGTTAAGCAGAGCTTTGATTTTTATTTCTATGATCTGGCAGCTGAACAGTAAGCCCCACAATTGTCCCATTTTGCATTGTGGGTTGATGTATAATTAGCCAAGCTTAAAGGAGGAAGAGCCTAAAATCTTTCATCTACAGACAGGTTTGTCTTACTTAAAAAGAATCACTTATTAGCTGAATGTATCGGTCCCTTGAGTCCCTTTATAACCCAGCACGAATAAATTATGATGATTGAGCTAGTTGTTTCAGTAGTTATCTGCAGGGTCAGGAATTGTTTGCATTCTTCATTAAGACCAGGGGACAGATGGAGCCATGATTCAACTCATTCTGGATGCAATGCTGCAGACAACTCATTCATGCACATAAGCAAACACATCACACACTAACTTAAAAGCCCTCCATGCATGCTAAACACACATGTACACTATGGGTGTGAAGCCATAAATGAAAATACACAGAGCAGCTTATTTGCATGCAGGTTACTGTTGGTAGTTACAACACAGATGAAAGTTCATTTTTACAGGAAAGTCATGGAGGATCATATCTGAGTGCAAAGAGTTTATGTTGCCCTTAAGAAACATGGGGAACACAATGCAGTCACAAAATCAACTATGATGGTACGCTTATTGTATCAGCTGTACATGCCTCTAACTGTTACTGAATTTACCACTACTATAAAGCTTTGTGCAGCAGCTCTCTACCCTCCAGCAAAGTAGTCCAGTAGTGTTGCTGCACCCTAATGCGAGCTGGACAGTAACACTGCTGAGTGGAGTGACACATTATGGCACCCACCTGCACTATGACAAAAGGGCAAAACATATTAAAAATACACATTTAATAACGTTGGGGTGCACTATCCCTTTGTGTTTTGCATAAATAACCAAAAATCGGACTGGAAATTGCACTACACATACAAACTGGTTTTGAGATTATTTACCGTATTTATGTGTGTCTTTTAAAAACTCAGGAGATGCCCCATCATAGTCTTTCTAAGTAGTAATTTCCTTTAAGGTGCACAGTTATCTTCTATGTTGAGGCTCTTTGATCAAACATTTAGATTTATAAATTAACTAATTGTTTTTAACAAATTAAGTTACTGGACTCACTGATACTCATCATATTATGGTTAATATAAGTTGCAAAGAAATAAAATCTGTGTGTGTAAGCCCACACCTGTTTATGTTTGTTTATTCACTGATTACAACTGTCTGAGCAAATAATTGAAAATGATTTGAAACTGACATTCAGAACCAATAATCAATAAAAATCTTGTACCTGTCAATTATTTAAATTGTCAGCTGTTTAAATTGGTTAATTTCTGTTTGCCATGTTGAAGAAATTAAATGAACATACATATTTATACTGTTTCTATCACTTATGATTAATATCTGCT
Source organism: Kiunga ballochi (assembly GCA_037177335.1). NCBI lineage: Eukaryota > Metazoa > Chordata > Actinopteri > Atheriniformes > Pseudomugilidae > Kiunga > Kiunga ballochi. The sequence continues at coordinate 6,534,671 of JBAMIG010000016.1, read as the reverse complement.
CATCTATCATTTCAGCAACAAACAATTCAGTTATAGCAACGATTGCAAAAAATACAATGACAGTCAAATAATTGCTAATTAATCATATTCACGACAAATCAAGGCAACTTGGTTAAATTAATCGTAATATTGATTGAAAGTTACATCGCCCAGACCTAATACCTGCTCTGTCAATTGGCTCACAGAACCAGAAGCGCATCCTAGCTGTTATTAAGTGAGACAGGGTCCTCGGCTGATCTCCAGTCCGTCATAAGGCTACCATAGAGCGACAACTAATCACATCCACTCCAAAAAGGAAAAAAAGATACCAGCTGGATTAAACAAGGCAACTAGATAAAAACCTCCCATTGGGGAAAAAAGTAGGCTGAGGTAGTGATTAATATGCTTTTGGTGGCCACAACCTTCATGTGGTTAGCAGCCACATTGTACAACACATTCTGTGGCTGTGGAAAAAATGGCACTTAGTGTCAGAAAGGGACAAATTATTGGTCTGTCCTATACAAACAAAACTTAAAACACTACTAAAAATACTAAAACTGGATTAAGACAGCCTAATGTATTAAACAGTTAAATGATAGTGCCTGACATCACGTTTAATGATAGGAAAATACTAATCAGAGCACATTTAAACAACTTCCCTGCCATCAAATAAAGATCAACAGTACATCCAAAGCAGTTTTAAAACCTGCTATTTAAATATTCTTATTTTATTTTTTAAATATGAAAGAGTCTAAATTGGCGAGGTGAAATAAAAATTCACACATTTGTCTAGTTTTCTTTGATTTCTGACAATGATCACAGATATTTATGTCCACCACTGTGCAGCATCTTCACCCATCAGACATAGCATTGCAGTTGAGAAGCAGTGCAAACATGGAGCAAGGCGTTCAGGAGAAGAATGAGCAGCTTGAAATGCAGACAGGCAAAGAGGAGGAGAGTAAAGGCAGCGGGAAAGAGACGGGAGGGGGTATGGTGAAAAATGGGGAAAGCCGACAAATAGAGAGTCAGAGAGAGATCAGACTGGGAAGACGATGAATATAATCATACGGAAAAACAGTCTGCAGACAGACTGTTGGAGGGGAATGGATAGACTGAGGAGCAAAGGGATAAGCAAATGGAGGAAAGTAGAAAGAGAGAGTAGAGAAACACTGAAAGGCAGTCAGACTACAAGAATGGGGGAGGGAGGTTAAATCAAGCCGCTCACACTAGTCGCCGTGTGTGGTCTCCTAGCAACACTGTCAGCATGCATCTCTTCCTTTACCCACCGAATATGCACAAAGCAGGATGTCAGCCTCATCATATGTGATGTTTCCTGTGTTAAACTTCTCTGTGGCTTCATTTATATTTTATCTTTTGCTATCAATGTATCAGTTGCGACTTAAATGCAGTCAGCATCTGTATCCAATAGCAACCACCTCGGTGTGAACACACACTGTACTGTTCAACACAGTGCGTGTACGTTACATAGGTGGGATTTTTGAGTAAAAATCCAATTAATACACTAGGAGGATTAAAATGACTTTTCTAAATGCTTTTCAGTGTCTTTTATCACTCCAGCTGCATGTCAGGAAGGAACAAAGAGGCATGCCAATTAGCAGATGTTCATTTTGTGATCAACAGTTCATCACAATGAGAAATTACAAGGACGAACGGGTACAAGTGGCTGAAATTAAAGAATATGCACTACAGACTAGAATTCAATGCTACGTATCAAAATACACCAAAGATGTTCTAAGAATCACAAATTGTCACCTGTTTCTGGTTACATTCCATAAATTAAAATGTGTTATCACATGTTTATAACTAGACGTTTCTGTTACTTTCCTTAAACTAAAAAATTATGGTGCTACAGTTTAAAAAACTGTCGACTGCACAAAAATAAAAAGTATTTTATTAGCTTCTGATATGAAAGGCCATTCTGATTGGTATTAATATTTATAAGTAGTAGCTGCATCAAAAGGTTTTAAAAAATCTAATTCTATGGCTGCAGCCTTTTTGGGAATCCATCCTTTACATTAAAAAGTCCCTGGATGACAATTGGTTTACAAGAGGGTAGTACAATTGTAAACAGTGTGATATGCTGAGAAACAAATCTTGAAAAGGATTCAACACAGTATCTTTTTTCAAACATATTAACATTTACATTATTGAATTCAAATTTATGTGTTTTACTGAAGAACATGCCAGTGTTACATTACCACAGCGACACAAACCTGTAAGTCATGGATTAATTTAATAATCAAAAGTGGGTTGCACTGGAAAGAAGAAGAGGAATTATGCTGTTGATGCAAATCTATCAAGTTATTTATGTTAAATATGAGACAATGATCAGAAAAGCGTGAACCTGCTCTAAAATGTGTTTGTGTATGTGTGTTTATGGTTGGGCGGGGTGGGTGTGTCTAAGAATACAACAAAAATAAAAAAAATAGCTAGAAATACAAACTGGCTACCAGTCCTTCTCATGTCACATTTATCAAATTACTGGGTGTAGATATGCTAACAGGCTGAGGGAGTCATGCTGGTTTCCCTGTTTAAAGCCTTTGCACTAAGCTACATGTAAATTATCCATGAAAGAAGTTTTGATCTTTTCCTCTGAGGACTAAGTCATTGAAGAAACTTGTCACATCGACGCTTCAGAAACTCCAGTGGCATTTTTGAGCAGTTCAGATGGCCTACTGAGGGACTTTGATAGAGGTTATGAAGCATGTTAGATACTGAAGCTATAACTGTAATCTCTGCACTGAAATTGTCTCATAAAAACACACTAAAGCGATTTCTATTCAGCCTGAATTCTGTATTTTCTTCCTGCCACCATGCAGAGCTTTCAAAGCAATTTATTTCAGCAGAACATCTGGTTGTGTGTCCTACAGGTTTCGTGAGTTTAGCTGAGGGGGGGTGAGCAAAGCCAGAAAAGATATTGTGTGTTTTAAAAAAGTAAATAAAGCCCATCTGTGACTGAATCCTAAGATTTCATTTTAAATTAAATGAAAATATCAGTGGTAAAGAGAAAAGTTTAATTCGGGTTTATGGTGTGACATTCTACAACCCTGCTAAACTCCAAATACAACAACAAAGTGCAGGGACACTGTGTGCCTGTTTGTGAGCCGTAATGAATAGATTAAGCTTTAGTGAATATTTTACAGTTTGAGAACAAGAACAGGTACGTTACCTGAGCTGTAGGAAGGGTTAGTATTTTCTGAATTAAATACATTTAGAAGTTAGAAAATGTAATTCCCACAATGTAATATTACAATTGAAACTATGCAAATATCAATCCATCTAATAATTTGTACAGAAGCTCAACATTCAAGGAATGTTATAAACACTTGGTCAATGGGACAGTTCACACTCCATCACTTTTGAATTAGCTTTGCAAAACTGTCTTAAGGTGAGAAGAATGTCCACCTTTACCTCAGGAATAAGGTAATAAGGTAATCATAGTCAAACCCATTTACTTTCAGATTCCTCACAGAAATATATAAACGTGAGAGTATGGCACATAAACTGCAGCCCCGGCATTTCTGACAGGGCCAAATCCTTTGCATGTGTTGTGTGACTTTGTTTTACTTTAACATTTGTAAAAATACAAACCCGAGCTAATCAATACTGCCCTCCAGCCTCTTCAGCAGTGTTGTGATCAACCAATCAGACCCAGAGGCATTGCGTTAATTCAGTATTTACATTTGACATAGACATGTTTTGAATGGTTTATTAATGACAAACAAACATTACAGTTCATCACTGAACCAAACTTAATTATTTTCCCATCAGGGTTGGGGTGTTTTTTTTTTCTGCTGGTGCATCACTTAATTTCTCCTCAATCTCATGCAGTGAGATTCAAGAAGCAGATGATGGGTAGGAAAAAGATAGGGAGATAAGTATCCCAGGCCAGGGCTGACAGGCACATAAGATACAAAGGGTTTATTCTCTGATCATTTGTTGGGTTTTCCTTTTGGTAAGAAAGGAACAAAAAGAACAAATGGAGAAACTTTTAGAGCAGCCAAAGTGCTTTGCATCATTGAAACACAAGTAAAAAACCCACATGCACTCACTTAAATATACATGCACAGGATGAATTGGAATCTCCTACTGAGCGTTGTATAAATTGAGTGACCGCTAAATCTTTCATAGACTGCAACCAAAAATATCTTGCAAAAAGCTTTACCTTATCTGGCAAACCCTGCGTAACCAGGACACAGCCCTGAGCCACAACAAACTTGAAGAGATGCTCAGTGTTTATCTCAACAATGCATCTATGATTTCAAGCAGCTGTGTAAAAGTCAACAACCATCGTGTATTCTGCAAACCATTAAGTTCAGAAGTGACAGGGTGTATCACTAACCTATATATGTAATATTTGTTTAGGAAAATCAAAAAGATAAAAACAACATATTTGTAAAGATAAAGGGGGTCCCTGGGTTTCTATTTACCACTTCATCTTGCCCTAGCCTTCTTCATCTTCTGCTGGAATCTGCAGTAACCAAGGTGACCTACTGCACTTAGCATACATAAGTACTTTGCAGCCGACAGATCCACAAACCCTTATAGAGTACTGCACAGCTCTTCGTTTAGTACATGTTGTTCCTCATGTAACAGGGAAATAAGGCGTTCATTTTAGCCTTGGTAATGACTTGTAACACAGGAAGAAGGAATAAGGACTGAATAGTGAAACAGGATGAAAGCCATGTGTCAGGATGCTCAGTGTGTGTTCGCCACAAACATTGTATCTGGATGAGATGTAAAGAATCGCCAGAAGTCCCTGCATGATAAAAGAAAAACAAAGATCATATGATGCAGAAAGATGTGGCCTCTGTTGTGTTTGTTCATTTCAGCTGGCTGCTGAAACCAAGACTGCAAGGTATATGTAGCTGCAGGGAAAAGAGCGAGAACTGAAAAAGTCTTTAATGCTCACGTTTGTGCATGGAGGGTGGGTGGGGGGTAGAGGGGGAGAGCATCACTCTGCAGCTGCACATGCTTCACTGAGCCAGCATCCTTCTCTTGAACAAAATCTGACTTCTTTAAGATGTGGATTACCCTGCAATGTTTCCTCCTTCTTAGTCCGTTCAGTGTACAGTCTTACTTCAGAAATGTGCATAGCTTTAAAAATTCCCATGAAACAACTCAACAACGTAAAACCAACGCTGCATTATTAAAGAACAAAATAAAAAAAGGCTTAAACAGCAGTTTCTTTTTTATCTCCTAGTATGATAGAATTTTTTGAGTCACCTATAAGAGGTCCAAAGCCTAACAGCCTGCAGCATTGTAGGCAGTCCGTGTCCCAGCATGACAAACCTCATAAACTATTCAGCAACAATTAAGTAATGTCCAATAGCCCCAAGCAAAACAGGGATGAACATCACTGTACGCTCAACATACGATTTGCTTCACAGCAGTTCACCGTGGGCTCGACTCACAGCTTCCCAAATTCTACACATGCAAAAAAAAGAAAAAATGGTTGATAAATGTTGCAAAATTAAACAAGAGAATCAGGTTAAAAGACTTAATTACAAATGATGAAAACAATTATGAAATAAAAGCAAAGCTACATGCAACAAACATCAAAGCTATCCTAATAAACCAGTCTGATATTACTTTAATAACCCCGCTGAAGCACTCGCTGAGCTGCTTTGCCTTTGATTGACAGGTGAAGCAGCAGCAGCGTTGGCGTGATTAGCAATGCCATGTAGGCCACAAGTGGTTTTCCACTGTTTAAATCAACCTACTCTTTGTGCTCAAAATCCCCCAATAAGCTAGTCATAGCGTAGGCTGTCCAGTATAAGCACATACATCCCACACACAGCACTCCCACTCATTCATCTCGGCTCATACACATAATTTCTCTCGTGGCCCCATTATTTGCACCCCACAGTGTTCGCCAGCCTGGTGGAAACTCTGTCTGAATTTTTTTAAGATCCAACCATCCAAAATCAAGTTTGGAGAAATAAAGATTTTCAATGACAAAGCAAAGCATTAACTCTACTCCACTACCTTTTTTTTCTGACATTCATTGCCTTGTATTCACACATAAAATCACATCAGGAACTTTTGAAAGCCTCTGATAATCAACTCAAATGTGTCTAGGAGTATTTTAAAGATTTTTGCTGCATGATGAGATTCAGGAAAAGCACTGAAAGGTATGGGTATATCGGTCCCACAGGTGTGACTGACAGGTTTTAATCTCAAAGTCTCACTTGGCCCATTCCTTTTTCTGTTCAGTGCTCTGACAGCAATAAAACATTTTTTAAAAGGTACAAACGGGGGGCAAATGGCAGGTGATAGCAGCTTACATACAACATGATACCTGAGCCAGACATTACTTACACTTTACTATTACAGCTGGAAAAAAAGCTCAACATGGAAACATATTGTGACAGATGCTGACAATATTATTTTCAGCGGCATGTTGGGGAGACCAATTACCATTATATGAAGAAAATTGAGCTTGATGGACCAATAAATTGTTCGCAACAACACATTGCAAAGCAAGATTGTTAAAATGGGCAAGAATAGTGAAAAAAAGGGACACTTTAACTGCCAGACATGATTATTTTGCATTATATTTTGTTTTAAAGCTAAAACTAATAATTAAATATAAAGAGGAATCAAATACAACCAAAAATTAAATATGGTTGTCTTCAAAACTTGTTAGTTTTGATATTTTTTTGTTGACAACTAGCCATTATGTTGCTTCCTCTCAGCAAAAAAGCCACATTGCCTTGACATTTACAAAGCTACTTAAGTTACACATCAGTTCAGGTTTGCATTTCTTATGTTACTGTACACCGTCGTCTTTTGCACATATTGCTCTTGTTATTTTGAATTCTTGTAAGTCTTCTTTGACCTTTTAGCAATGTTGTAGACTATAAATTATCTTTGAGAGACACTTCTTAGACCATTATCCTCCACATCAGCATCACAACCATATTCCTGCAGTGGCATGGAGGGGCAAACTTGTTTGTGGAGTTTTTATTGTTGTTTGCGAACATGAACGTGTTACTGCCTCCGAATACTTAAGTGAAATATATTCAAGGTCTTTGGAAGGTTTAGGCATAAATATTGCTCATTAACAGCAAGCACATCAAAACAGCAATCTGGATCATTTTGCAAACGTAGAATTAAAAAAGAAATAAAAGTGTAATGTGCCACTTTGCTCATTTTAAAGCAGGTTACTGTTTTCAAACGATGAACCTGAAATGACTTTGCTGCAGGCTTTTAAAGACAAATCATGAGAAGCAGATTTTTATGTAAATATGTTTGTTTTCTGTCCAACATCTGAGCATTAATTATACAAACAATCCTGAAAAGAGGGAAGCAGGTGGTGATCAACATGACTTCAGACCAGGGGTCTCCAACAAGAAGGGAGTAACCGCTGGTGCCTAACTTTATTTATTTTGCAGGGTACCATGCAAATGACTTTGAAAGGTTTAATGAGAAGAAAGCAGAGGGAAAATGAGCAAAGATGAGTTGCCTCAAGGAAATCATTACCACACATCATTACTCTTGACTACACACTGCAATGTGAACAGGATGCTGCAAGATGCTTACAAGCCAAAAAGACAGCATTTAAAAGGAATGTTTCATTTAGAATTTCATTGGTCAATTTGGTCATATTTGTTCGAGCTATCTCCCCTCTCAGACAGTGGACAGACATGCAGGGGTTTTTATTGGGAAAAGCACTCTGAGAGAAGCAACATCCAACAATATAGAAGGAGCTTCATCCCAGATCATTTGTTACAGCAAAGTGAGCCGCCTCCTCTTTTCTCTGTGGCTGAGAGGACAGTCTGTCTATTTAAAATTTTACATTATTTTTCTGTTATTCAGCGCATGAATCAAAGACCAAAAACAAACAAAAGTAATGGGAAAAAATGCCAAAAATAATGGGAGCTACAAATAAATCTGTATCATAATATCGACTAGGAAAAGTATAAATTTGAGCAAAAGGATGCTAATGAAAGGCATATTGTTTGATTGAATTTGTGTGATTGCCTACTACAGATTTAATAGATTTTTTCTCTCTGAAAATGAACAACCTATAACCTGTTCAAGACATAAGATAAAAGAGGTAAGCGCCTGACATCATCTGATGCAGTATTGTTTACATGACGTGGTATATAAATGGCAAGCCCTTTAATCAAGAAGCCACGAGAGAAAATCTTTACCTTTAAACTTGTTTATAACACACTTTGATTCAGGTAATGAAAAAAGTGATTGAGGAAACGCTGAGTCTAATGTGAGGTGTTGGTGAGATCTTAGGTTATGGTTCAGCTTGATGTAATTAAGATTAATTCATGTTCATACAACAAAAAAATACAACACAAAAAGGTTCTGAAGATTTTAAAACAATTTAACCTACTATGATTACAGATGACTATCTAGAAAAACAACTAGATCATTTCTTACAATTAGATATTTTATTATAAAAAAGGAGTGAATGTTATTGTGTGTACTGAAGAACATAGGCCAATGGGATAAACTATTGTAAAAAATCACAAGTTTAGTATCAGAGTGTGTAGGTCATACAAGGATCTTGTCACAGCTGCATGGATTCATGCGGGAAACGTTTTAAATATCTGGATTATTCTATACCCTAATATAGCAAAAAGTAAACAGAAAAAAGGACGCTTAGTTTACATTTTTTCTTACCTTTGTAGTGCTTAGTATTTATAAGAGTAGCCAGTATCTTACCTGCAGATTAACCAGAGAGCTCTCAGATTTGGAGAACCAGATGTGTCTTTGTTAAGCAAGCAGAAACTAAAAGGTATAGAAGGTCAGCCGAACATATTTTGCAAACCAAAATAACTCATATTCCCAGCATTACTTTTGCATCCACTGCTTACTTTATCTCTAGTTCAATGCAAAGAACAGCTACGCTGCATGTGTCACAATGGCTGCTGCAAACAAACCAACAGCTGATCAGCCGTGCTCTGCTAACTGAACTCTGAATTAGCCGTCATAATCACCCAAACAAATGAAAATTTCCCAAATATGCTAATGCAATCTCATCTTTTGAATTGAGTCATACCCAGCAGTGAGCTATCTAACAATTCAGCTACAACTCCCAACAGACTCATCCTTTCCTGCATGTAAATACACCGATTCACAACAACACAATTCATATTTATAATTTATGGCTCCATGGGAAAGAAAACCAGGATGATGGCAGACACGTTGGTAACTAAAGTTTAATCAAATAAATTCTAACAGTGAAAAACAGAGTAGGAGATTCTTTTTAATTATTTTCCCCACTGACTGCACTTATTCACATAGCTCACATGCTGCAGTAGAAACACCCTTCCTACGTCAAAATTCCTTCGTCACTTCTGATGCCACATCTCTCCAGCAGAGCTGAGAGAATCAAGATGGTGAATCTACAGAAGAAGAAATCATGTGCTCTCCTCTGGGAAAAAAAACAACAATGCACCCTAAAGCTAGATGATCATAACTGTAGTTGTATAGATTTTGAAATACTGTATCTACTATAATAAACAGAAGCAAGTACTCAGATAGTTTAATTTTTTTTTTTACTTATCGACCTGCATCTCCCAACCTAATGAAACAATCTGTTTCAGGACATCCACAGAAAAATAAAATGGCATTAATACTCATCCAGAGAGGGGTATCCACTGAACAAGAGGAAATGTCAGCATCTGTCACACATCCATTAGTCCTCACACTCAGTATTTTTCACATCAGTCCCTCTTTTTTTCTTTTTCTTTTTTTTTATCCACTTCTCACTGTTTTCACCGTTTTTACTGCTTTTCAAAATCAGACATGACTCATGTTTTCAATAACAACTAAAGAATCAGCTAATGAATTCACTTCAGAGAAAAGTTCAAATGTATTGAAAGTGCTCTCTTCTTTACGGAAACCATAGTGACTTCATTTGATTTATTTTTACCAGCTTATAACAACATATGCCCTGCTCAGTTCCATGTACTATCAGTTTAATTCAGGGTTATTTTGATGCATCTCAGAGGCTGCAGTCCTCTTTATAGTGGGACACATGTTTCAGAACTAAAAGGTTGGAATGAAGCATATTCATACGACATGTGCATCAACACAGAGCTGCGCTGTTCCCTCATTCAATCACATAGACTGAATTTTAGGACCACCAGGTGAGCACAACAGACAATAACAGGTGGTGCATATAGTTTCTCCATCACGCTCTCTCTCAATCTCTCTCTCTCTTTCACTCTCTCTTTCACTGCACTGAAGACACTGCACAGTGTGTGTAGCTCACCACCTGCACTCAATGACCCCAAAGTCACAGCTGCTCTCAGCCATCCCTGCTCTATAGTGAGTTAAACCAAACTGCACAGAGGCAGATCCTGCTCGTGTGCATCTGTTAGGCTGGGAAAGATTTAAAGGCGTGTGTTGGTAGACTTTTGCCATATGCAGCTCCAAGGTCAAGCAAGATTTAACCTCAGTTTCAAGGAGACTCTGGCATGCAACATAGTGGTGCATCCTCTTTACAGATAAAACAATAATACTTCTACATTCAAACAACAAGGTTGTGTTTTACAGACACAGGCAGTGTTTAAAATGACTACATTGTATTTATTTTCTGCCAGACACGTGCATTTATTTAAATAAAATGTATGCAACATGAATACATCATTTTGAGCAACCATCTCCCTTTTTTCCTGTTGATTTGCAAGAAAATAACTGGCATGTAAGCTATGTAATAACAGCAATATGGGTAAGTGATGGGTTTGTTTCCCCACATTCATTTTCTCTGTGTGGTGGGGCGTAAACAGACGCTGTAATCTCTCAGGAGGTGTGATTTTAATTTTGAGTGGACTGTCACGCCCGGAAAAAAAAGAAAAAAAAAAGGGGGGGGGGGGGGTCAACAAAACGATGCTGAGGTGCGTTATTTCAGTTTAATTCACAACCCAAAGGTTTAAAAGCGTCTTATTAGAGCTAAGGTTGAATACTGCGGCTGCTGATTGAGGATTAACAATCAAAATGGCTTTCCCCTGATTTTTCTCTTTTTTTAAACGTAACAATGTGCCCCCCTCCATCCAGACACCTGCCTTTCCCGTACCTCAAAGACGCGCCAACACATCCTCACCTGGCTGCGCGCGCACGCACACATACACACTCACCACACACGTAGGACGTCACCTCACCCGTATTTTTCACAATCGCAGAAATACCGCCCATTCTCTCTCTGTCTCTTCCTCTTTCACACACACACACACACACACACACACGAGTCTACAGTACACGGACTCTTCTTATCCGTAAACATGCAGATGTTTTCCATCCTCACAGATAAAGCTGCGCACAGTAACAGCGCCACTGCTTTGCTGTAACATTTGATCTAAATAATAATAAGCTAATGATGCTGAATGATAACAAAACGCTACTCGCTTCTGCATCTCCTGCCGGCTGATGAGGCTGGCTTGTTTTTGGGTGAAATATTAATGGGAGCTTGTCACGACTAAAGTTAAAAACGGGCTGTGAGTTTGATTCTTTTCCGCGCGGCAATTTGGGCACAGCTTGTGTGTTTGTGGCAAGAATTAGGCCTTATATTCACGGACAAGAACTGTCGGTCCTCAAGGTTGAATATTTTGGCTTGTGAACATACAGTAGCTCACTGTCAACACTGGATCCCCTTAAATGCCACAAGGCCCGATGTCCCTCTGCAATACAGCTTTAGATTCTCCTCTCCTAATTACGCAGACGGCGCATTTGGACTGTGACAGCTGGCTATATGGGTTGGATGATGCAAGCAACTCATGCGGCGATTTGTGGAGCACAACACGGGCCTAATAGTATAATGAAGGTGGAGGTGGGATAGGCTACATACCTTGGTCACCGCACAGCTGTGTTCGCGTAGAGGGAATCTAAGCCGACAGCCCTATCCAGTTACCCAGACTCGTAAAAATCAGACAACAACAAAACCACGCCGGTTGTTGATGACACAGCTGTCTTGACAGACAGAAGGCAGGGAAAAAATCCCGTTCCCAGATGTGTCAATTGACGTGGAGATGAAAAATAAGATATTCAGACGCACATCACCGAACTGACACCTTTTCTTGGCGTGGAAGGTTTTCCATTTTCATGATAAACAGCATACTGTAGGCTACTACCGAGGCGCGTCGCAGACTGGTCAGCGTGTGATGTGATTGAAAAGCCATCTGAGGCTCCGAGACGTTCACCGGAAAACAGTCATGCTTGCAGCTCAGGCATGAACAGAAAAAAACAGAAACGTCAAAACAAAAATGCGCAGACATCAGCGCGCTGCGTAGGCTCAGGCGGTGGGCATCCTCACTGTGCGTTTGCTTCCATATTAATATGCATACAGTACTTCCTGAGAGCAGACGAGTGGTTGTTTTTTAAAAGAAAAAAAAAAGGCATATGAGGTGGCGCGCGGTCCAGCTGAGACCAGAGGCTGGTATTTTACACTGACAGTCCCCAATCACTGGTCATAAACAGAGGATTCAGCAGCAGACTCATTTACTGTCCTAAGACAAGGGTAGATTATTAATATTATTATTATTTTAGGTCACATTAAACGAGTCACATTACATTTTACTAGAACACCAGGGTGCAGGGGAAAAAGCTATTCTGTCAAAGATGAGAATATTATAAACCGTCGTAGTAATGTCAAAGAGGATAAAAATATTTAATATACCATAAACTCTATAAACCCCGCAGAGTGCTACAAAGTAGGCTAAGCCTTCACAGGAATAATTGTATGGCATTTTGTATGAACCATCATTCACTACTCATCTTAATAAAAGACAGTAGGATGAGGAAAAATATTCATGCCAGAAACTAAATTTGATCATCATATCATCATCTCACTGTTGATCAATACCCCCCGCCCTCCCACACAC
>JBAMIG010000016.1:6493220-6519229 GCA_037177335.1 Kiunga ballochi | reverse complement strand
TTAGTGTATTTACTGCTGGTCTGTGAATCTGCTGCTGGTTAGTGTATTTACTGCTGGTCTGTGTATCTGCTGCTGGTCTGTGTATCTGCTGCTGGTCTGTGAATCTGCTGCTGGTCAGTGAATCTGCTGCTGGTCTGTGAATCTGCTGCTGGTCTGTGAATCTGGTGCTGGTCAGTGATTTGTTTGATTCTGTGGTCGGCCAACACGAACTTCCTGCTGAGAGCAGTCACACAGTAAATGTGCGCCTGTCCTTTACACCAGCATGTTTATTCTTACATTCTCAAAATAAATAATGTGAATCTCCATAAATTTATGTGAAACCGTCACAAATGTGACGCTGCAAGTAAGTGAGCTTGCTTTATGATTTTTGAACTAAAACAAAAAAACAGATTATTAAATGGCTCATTTAATAATGAGGCTGGATGCCCACGAGATCAAATAAAAAATGCTTTAGCAATACATTAAGGCCTCTGCAGGAAAAGCGTCTCCTAAGATTTACTATTTGACAGGGTTGGATCAGTTTAAAATGCCCACAGAGCAAACTGCACACTCAGATAGAGCAGATGATCAGTGGACAAACTGATTCATAAAGTGCAGAAACCAGGGAGACAAAGCTGATGATCGCTCCACATTCAGGTGGATCAAGTATCTGTTGTACACAGAACCTCATTCTGCATGCTCTGATCCACTTATCCACCTATTAGCCTCTAGGGGCGCTATAGAGGGTGTCGCTTCCAGGTTTCCCCTTAACAGCAGATAAGAAGCTTAGGGTGTGTCACTGAGAAGTCGTCTGCAGTAGCTGTGTTAAAACCACATAGATTTTTCTGCAACCTCCACACCTGTGTCATCTGAATCTGAAGATCCTAAACATGCTATCAGATCATAGAGTCAATCTGGCTGGCAAAAACAGGGGATTCTTGATGCTGATAGAGAAGAGCTAACAAGTTAAAATACACTAGTAGATACCTGAAAACAAGTTTGATCCTAAAATGCATGCACACATTGGGTTTTTGGCATGAAACAAACAGCCAACACACAATTTGTCAGCTGGTTATCAGCATATGAGTCTCTAATTCTTCTGTAAAGGAAACAAAAAAGCTTAAAAGAAATCCCTGTGTTCCTGCAACAAAAGTACCTTAAAGGCTTTTTCTGACTGAAAATGTGCAAATAAAAAAATAATAAAAGGTTTAAATGAATCAAGTAACTTTAACGTGAAAACAAAACCTAAGATTTCATGTGAGTAAAATAGATAAGCAGATAAAAATACATGCCCAAATATTTTAATGAATAAATATAATAACTAATTGTATAAACACAGAAAAAAAAACTGAGTGTAGTTCAGATAAATTAATGCATTTGTGGTCAAATAGTCTGTAAACTCATGTTAACACTAACATCATTCTGATCATAAAATCCTTGTATGTTCAGCTGATAATGCTGCTGAGCACCAATCTACAAAGATCCTACCTATAAAACTTTTCTCTGACACAGCGTGCGTGTCAAAGTATCGGGGGAGTGGATTTGTTATCAGCAGTGTTTTACAGAGTGATCCGTTCAAAGGGCACCAAGCTGAACTGTGGAAAAGCAGAGCATGTCCATCCATTCATATTAAGCAGGGAATAAACTCTGGAAAGGTAAAATTTTATGTTTCATTTTAAGCAGAATGACTCTAAAAGATGTTTTGCATTCCTATGATAACTTCTAGCTTAAAGGGGTTTTTATGATCTGACTAATAATAGTTGTATTTGTGCACAAATGAATAACTGCATGTTTGGATCTTCCTGTTAGCTTGTTCTTGGGTGAGTCATTTGATCAGGCTGCTGAATGCCATGCAAGTTTGTAAGTCTCTTTTAGCCCTTAAGGAAGATTAAAGGCACAAGCCGAGGTACTGATCAACAAAGCAATCTGTTTATGATCATAAAAGCATCTATAATATTTTTTTACCAGGACTTAATATGTTGTACAGGCACATATTTACTGAAGGTAAACGCTTTTTAATATAATGTTGATTGCTATTTACCGGTGGTCTTGCCTCTAGGTTTAAAGAATGACTAAAGAAAAAACTCAGCTGAAGGAGTTTGTAGAGACAGTAAGTGTTCTGCAATGGGTGATGAGCTTTCTTTTCTTAGGTAAGAGTATCACATTTTCCTTGTTTCCTGCTTCTGTTAAACATTTTAAAAATAGTTAGCTCATGAAAGACGTCTCTTTTACCCCAACATATATGGACTCTCATATCGTCCAACTGCAGGAGTGGCTTGCATTATCTTGATGGTGTGTCTTATGTTTACGTCTCTGTGGCTGCTTCCCACTCTGTGCTTCATGTGGCTGGTGATGGATTATCAAACCCCTGAAAGAGGTAAAGCAAACAACCTCACCAAAACGCATTAAAATACCAAACATGTCAGTAATAATATGTAAGGAGTTTTACATGACCTGAGGATGTAAAACGAATGTTTGTTTTTTAATGTGCTGCTGATGCACTGCACATAAAGGAATGATGGTGAACTTTATCAGCCAGAAAGCTGCTCTGTTATGGCTGGTTTATTTTTATAATACTTAACACAGAAAAGATGAGGAAATTCTTAAAGATGCTGTTTGAAAAGTACAAATGAAGGAGCTTCAAAGCTAAAGGAATTCATCCAAACAAAAGGAGCTTTTATAGATTTACTTGTTTGTATTAATTTATCCCAAACATACTAACTTAACCAGCTAATATAAAAACCCCTTGATCATTACGAGGTTTACACACTATTATTATATTATATTATTATATTAGTATTATCATAGATTACAGAGGACAGAAAGAGAGGACTACTAGCAATGCAATAGTAATGTTCAATAACTACTACAATGCAATCATTTGAAGTTATTATCCACAGGCCATATATACATTTTATTTTTATTGTATTCATATCTTAATCTAATTATTGTATTGTTTCTTTGTATTGAGGTGTATTTATTTACATGCTGCTAAGTCTATTAAATACTCATTTCATTCCACTTGTATTAGGTTAAAGTGAAGTTCACACCTGAATTTTATCCATTTTCTTTCAAATTAAACTCCTGTTGATTATTTATTTGATCAGGATAATTGATTTCATTCCTTGTGTTTTAGGGGAACGATGATGTGCTGGTCTTACTGCACTTTGGGTCATCTCATGTTGGTCTAAATGCACTTTTAATTAAAACTGTATGGAAATGAAACTTAAATGCTTGCAAAATTATTAAAAGCGTATACGTATTTGAAACTGCTAATTTTTCAGTCGGTTAAATTTCAGAAGTCTGGATTTAAGATGCTCATTTTCATGCTGTAAAATGACAGAGACCAGTTGAACCTTTATAAAAGTGTCAAAACTTATTTAAAAGGTTCTAGATATTTACGGCTACCATGCCCCGAAGCAGGAAGACCCATTTAGCAACATGACATCTTAAAAGGTTTAAATTATTAGTTGCTTGACAATCTGACCAATTACAGCTGGTTATAAGCTCAATCAGTCATAGTTGAGTAGAAGATTGGTGGTAGTCTACAGTAAAGATTGAAGGAGAAGGAAATACTTACAAGTGGAAAACATTCAGTCATATAATAAGATCTTCCGATTTTGCATCATGGAGCAGCGATGTGCACGAGTAGCTTGCAAAGTCAAAGATTATTAGTTCGGACCTGCAATACAACTGATCTATTTGAGTAAAAATATTTCACTTTTTTGTTGCATTTCTCTGTTTTTAATGAAGTTTCAAGGAAAAAGAAACATGATCTACTCCAGTGATGAGCAACTCCAGTCCTCGAGGGCCGCAGTCCTGCAGGTGTAGGATTTTCCCTGCTGAAACACACCTGACTCAGTTCAGTACGTTATTACAGACGTGTGCAGAGTTTGATTTTAAACTCTGCACACGTCTGATGTTTGTCAGGTGTGTTTCAGCAGGAAAAGTCCAAAAGCTTGCAGGACTGCCACCCTCAAGGACCGGACTTGCCCATCCATGGTCTACTCTAATGTAAGTCAGATCTTACATGGGGGCTCTTAATGGCTCTAAGCTTTCTAATGTGTCCATCAGGGGGCAGGAGAACAACATTTGTGAGGAAGTGGAGGGTATGGCAGCACTTCAGAGACTTTTTCCCAGTTAAAGTAAGTCTCATTTTGGTTCAATGTGTTGTAGCAGCTGCATGGTAGGACATAAAATGCTTTGCATGCAGATCACACAAAGCATTTCTGTTCCCCTCCCAATATTTTCACCAACTTTTATGAGATACAAATTAATTATGTCAACTATCTTTCAGTTCTAGTATTATCTGCTCTGATTCTTTATCAAGGCTGATATGATAATATGTCCATGACATGAAAGTCTTTTTAATTAGCATTTCATTTCGTAGGCCGTAAATCAGAGTATTTTCATTAACTCTCCCTGTCAAATGGCAGCCTACAAGAGTCAGTTAACATGGAAGTTGCTTCTTACTTTTCACACAGTGAGAAAACAGTGGAAGTGGTTTGGTTTTGTGGTTTACAGGGAAGACTGACAAGTCAGCCTCATCTGTACTCTTTCTTACTGTAGCTGGTGAAGACAGCGGAGCTGAATCCAAACAAAAACTATGTCTTTGGAAGCCACCCGCATGGCATCATGTGTGCAGGAGCCTTCGCCTGCTTCAGCACAGAGGCCTGTGGATTTGCCGAGATGTTTCCTGGGATGCGAGCCTCCCTGGCTATCCTGGCAGGCCTTTTCAGGATACCGCTTTTTAGGGAGTACTTAATGTGTGCAGGTATTTACCAAATCTGCTATAATCTGCAAAGCTATTTGTATTTGGCCAAAATAGATTTTGACCAAATAGACATTTACAGCACTTAAAGCTTTTTAGAATATTTGAAGTATAAAAGGGGGCATCAGGGGGGCAGTTTTTACCTCTGTGAGATTAAAAAGTGAAGCCACATGCATGTTCTCATGATTGATGTTTAAACCGTCCGGTACCAAATCAAACAACAATCCATTTTCACAAATTAAATTTAGAACAAATATAAATTTGATTCAATAATAAAAAAGCTTTGATGGTAACCTGTTGTTGCAGAATAATGTTTTACTTCTGCCTTTAAACTAAATTAGTCTCCATCGGCCAAACTGCTGATACTCTTATTTTATCTGTGCAATAAGGCCTTTATCCAGTCAGCAAACCCAGCCTAGCGCACCTTCTTTCTAAAAAAGGGAAAGGAAATGCAGTGGTGATTGTTGTGGGGGGAGCGGCTGAGTCCCTGGCATCCTCTCCTGGAGTCAACACAGTGGTTATGAAGCAAAGAAAGGGGTTTGTTAGGATTGCTCTCGAGTTTGGGTAGGAACACACGCACACACACACAGGATATAATCCTCACTAATAGGAAACCATCCATGTTTAATGTCTGATCATCTTCATCGTCCACAGAGCTGATCTGGTGCCGGTTTATTCATTTGGGGAGAATGAACTCTTTCAGCAGGTGATTCTCTCAGAGGGTAGTCTGGGTCGTAGACTGCAGGACTTGTTTAAAAAACTCATGGGTTTTGCTCCGTGTTTATTTGTCGGCGAGCGCTTTGCACTCATCCCCTACCGAACTCCAATCACTACTGTTGGTGAGTATTTCATTATCCTGTAAATAAGAGCTCATAAATATGTGATGTGCTGAGCCCATTTTCTTTTCGTGTGCAACTTGTTTTAGTGGGAAGTCCAATCTCAGTGCCAAAGCGTGTCACACCTACAGAAGAGGAGGTTGATCATTATCACAGACTCTACATGGAGGGTCTAACTAAACTATTCCATGAACACAAGGCCAGCTGTGGACTATCTGAAAGCCACAAGCTTCAGATTATTTAGACAATTCTCATTAGTATCGTCACTCGTGTGTTCAGATTACTTTCAGTGGCAATTACTCAGAAAGAAACAAAGTATAGGAAGAGGCAGTTTACAATCTTAAACTCATTTAACTCAGTGCATAGCAGAGAAATTCAGTGAGTTGTGCCATGTTGTCTTTAATAAGTTAACAGTGAGCGACTCTATAAGCCGCCACCCAAATCATCTGAACACTTCACTCAGATGCTTACAGCTTATTTCACTGGCTCAGGTTTATGTAACATGGCAATAATTTACTTATCTATTTGATATCAGCAAAGATAAATTTATCAGCTTTACACGTTTTTATAGAAGTCTATCAAAGCTTTGTGTGCCGGTCACTTTTGTACTGGATTCAATTTCTTCAAACAAGCTTTTATTTTGGGGATTACAGGAAATATTCATCTTAAAAATAACTTTATTCTTTTATTTCCTTTACCCAGTTTACCAAATTCAGAGCAATAAAGCCAGCAAGTAACAGGCTTTAGTAGGTCTCCAGGAACATAGCGCGTTTGTTAATAAATTGAGTAACTGTAATGTTTGACGCTGTAATCATTTATGTTTTTAGGTAAATATTTTAATCAGAGCCGGTCACCGACATGGACTTAAACTTTTTATTTACTTTTAAAGGTGTTTTTCCAGGAAAAGTAATAATCAGTAGCTCCCATAATATTATAAAATATAGCCTTTTTTCTACATTGTACTTTTCTGCTCATAAACTGACTGTATTGCAAATTTTTAACACAAAGACGTGGTATTTATAAATAAAATGTGAGAACCGTGGATGGACTGCTTTCTTTGCATAATGGAAAATAGAAGCATCTTCCTTTAGTCAGATTTCTGTACGTTGTAGAAACTGACTCAGTCATTGATACTAAAGATCAAGTGGTTTAATGATTTAGTAAAGTCAAAATATGTCACAGATTCTCTCATTTGTGGAGTCAAATTATATTTTGATGATCAAAGTATTTTAAAATTTTAATAAACTTACCTTTTACTAAAATATCAGGCTATAAGCCCTATGCTCCTATTTATAGTCACACATGCAAATCACTTCAAACATTTAAAGGCATTTTGATCCAAACTTTATTGAGGTATCAATTTACAGCAGTGTTCTGGATACACAATAAAAACAAAATGTTTTGAGGTTTTTTTTGTAAAGGAAATAACCTACAGAACAACACTGGTACAGACTAATAACACAAACCTTTTAAAAGAAGTCAACATCATCAGGTGCATCAAGGTCACGATACTCTATGATGTTGCGCGGATCACCTCGGGACATTCTGAGTTACAGTAGAAAAGGAGAAACAAAGCCAGGGTAGATTAGCAGATATCTTAAAACTCAGTAATGGACTCACATGAGTAAACAGACTGCATACTACAAAACAAAAATCATACGTACAATAGTCTTACCTGATGTTGCGTGGCTTGCCCAGGTAGCCACCTTGTCCACGAAAGTTATCATAGCCGCCTCTCCCGCCTACATATTGGTTGGGTGGGTATGGAGGACCACCTGCTGCTGAAAAAGAGATGAGAATTTAAAAACAGACCACAAAAATGTTTCTATATAGAGATACAATTAATACCGTACCACCATAGCCCATAAGTGGTGGACGAGGTTGACCAAAGCCCATTGGACCCTGAGGACCTTGAGGAGGAAAGGGCATTGTGGGAGAAAGCAAACCTGTGCAGCATGAGCAAAAACAACACAAAGGTTAGTTTGTTATTATCATTTTTAACTCTGTTCATTTTCTCTGTGATGTGAAATTAACAAAAATCCTCTGCCAACCTTGCCCTGGTCCAGGAAGAGGAGGAAGCTTTATTTCAGGAAGCGATGGTCTCTTTGCATCCATCAGGAAATTATTGAAGAAGGCCACCTCTTTTTTCACCTCCTCGATTTTATCCCCGTGTTTGTTCAGAATGTGTTTACGCACAAACTCTGGACCCTGGAATTAATTCAAAACAGAAGACAAGCAAAAATATTTGCAACCTTTAAAAAGACTGGCAAAAGTGCATCTTTGGGTTGTTAAATCCTGTTTTCAAAGTGCTCACCTTAAATTTTTTGCCACTTAAAGGGCACAGCCATTTGTCTTTTCCCAACTCTTGTGTGTTGGCAGACACAAACTTCTCCACCTCCTCCTCGGGATCTTTGCGGCCCATCTTAGAAGCCTCCTCCTCAGAGAGAACTTCCTTTAAGCTAAACAAGGGAATCAGCTTCTCTTCCATCATCTTCTGCCATTGTTGCACTGTAATAATAAAAAAAGACAGAACATGCATCTAAGGCCATTAGAAAATTAAACATTATTTCTTGTTTAAGCAACCTATAACCTCTTTATGGTTAAAGTGATTGAAAAATAGTGACATCTACTGTTGAGAAGCCACTTCTTCAGATAGTTCTGTACTAGTCCAACAACACGCCAGAGAAGTGAAGAGGATGAGACGTTGCATCTTTGGATATAAACAGTTTATTTATAAATAAGGAAGAAAACACTTTATAATTTTGCACAAATCTGTAAAGTGAATGCGCACTCTTCCAATCTGAAAAAGCAACACGGCTAAACCTTAACTCAGCGAGGCAACGGTGTCACATTCACATTTAATGGGCAGATGCTTTCAAACTCTACTGTCCAAAATTTAAAAATGCCCCCAATAAGATATTTCTACTTCTAAATCTGCCATCTGACAAGAACACAGTCGTTTAGACACAGCAATGCGTCATTAAAGCATAAATCATAACATGACTCAAATAAATGTTAAATCCAACATTTAACGTGGTATTCTCTGTGGTAATTCCACAGTTTGATACTAAACATACTGACCTTCTCCATGTGCAATGCGATTGGGAGGGACGGGTCCACGAGCGTGAATCATACCACAGCGATTGGGCATTTCGTCCTCACTGGGGTATTCACAGGTATTGTAGTAATCAACTGAGTGCACAATTCGCAGATACAAGATCAAACGATCCAAAACCTGAAACAACAAATATAGCAACATTTTCTTTTAATATAAAATTTATTAACCTGGACAGTTAGAGGAGAGAAAAAATAAACTATTTTCATGCACAGACCGTGGCTAGTTTTTCATCCTTTTCCACGGTCATCTCAGCAG
Source organism: Kiunga ballochi (assembly GCA_037177335.1). Classification (NCBI taxonomy): domain Eukaryota; kingdom Metazoa; phylum Chordata; class Actinopteri; order Atheriniformes; family Pseudomugilidae; genus Kiunga; species Kiunga ballochi. The sequence goes on along the minus strand of JBAMIG010000016.1, from coordinate 6,510,270 downwards.
GGTTTCCCTCCTTGGTGCTCTCCTCAGCATCCAGTCCACTCCCGGAGCCCAGCAGCTCCTCTTCCTCAGCACTCACCTCCTCTATAAGGTAATCAGTAATATTTTTCATGATGGGGTTCTGAGTTGACACCTATCGAAAGGAAAAAACAAGAAAATCACTGATGGTTTCTGTCAACAACTGGAAAAATGAGACACATTTATGCAAATGCACCAGAGTGAGTACTAACATCCGAGCTCTGCCCCTCCTGACTTATGCTGCTCCACAATTCCCCTTTTTCATCCAGTGCATGAATGAGCTTGGCAGCTAGCTTGATGTCATTGCGAAGCACCTGCTTGTGTTGCGTGATGCCATTAACGTGACGCACCCTTCGAGCAAGGTCCCTGTTCACCCCTGGTGCCAATTCACAGTCTCGCAGCTGTTAAAATTAAAACAAGTTTTTAGGTAGAGTTTTGCATAAATAACAATGAAAACATATAAAAGGTCCCTGAACAGCAACTGTGATTTGTAGAAAAAACCTCAGCGATTTCTAGATAAATGAAAAAGGCACAATCTGCATTAGAGTGAAGAGGTGCATTTTAATTAGGAAGAGTCCATTTAATTAAACAAGAAATTCTGTGTATGCATTTCTAAAACCAGTATTTCAATAACGGAGATCATTCAGTATGTATATTAGACAATTTAACAAGTGAAAGATAAACTAGACTGCACCACTTAGAAGCTAAAAGAAACCTCTCTGACTTTATCTCTGCAGCCACCATAAAACATCTGTGCTGTAATAAAGAGAAACACCCACTCTGATATTCTGAAGGTTCCAACAAACTTCTTTGATATTAATGCTTCGGTCAAACGTCACCCAACAGCGTCTAAAAAACCTGAAAAAGACTCAATTTCATTAAAACATAATGACAAATAGCACCTGGTCAAACAATGCCTCCCTAATAAAGCAGATTATTTAAAAAGATCAAATCTTTCTTTTCACACCGACCTGCGCTCTGGGTGAGGATCAGACAGGCAAACGCGCAGAAACCCAGGGTATCGACGACAAAGCTGTAAAGGAAAAGGTACGAGAGATCAGTCAAGGCACCATCAAGTAATAGGATCCAACAATCAAGCCATCAATAAAACCAGCTCACAGAGACGATCTCGGCTTTGGAAATGGTCGGAGCAATGCTTCTCATGAACAGAGAGCACGTTCTGTGCAGGGGTCGAGGTCTGGGAGAGTCATTTTTGGGCTTCTTCTCTTCTTTCGTTCCTTCCTCTGAGTTTTCTTTTAGTTTATCTTTTAGTTAAAAGCAGAATAAAACTACGTCAGTGGAGTGAATTCATTCTGTTCACATATCTATAAAACACTGGAAACATAAAATTAGAAAATTAAAATAGTTTTGTGAATCGGATTCCTCACCATCAGCCTCATCTTCTTCCTCGTCTTTGTCTTCTGCTTCCTCCTTCTCCACAGGTTTATCAGAGCAGCGGGAGTTGGAGTCAGAGTCAGAGTCAGAGTCGCTCTCTGAGGCGCTGGCTTCATCATCGCTGTCCCCGCTACGCTTCCTCTTTCTTCTTGCCTGGCAAATAAAAACAATCCTGCTTATTTAGTTTATTACTTCTGACCAAAAAATCTAAACAACGCCAACAAAAATAACCTTCTTAGGTTCAGGCATCTCCTCCTTGACAGCATCTTTCTCTGCTTCCTCTTTCACATTATCCTCCTCCGCTTTGGCCACCCTGTCGGCGCTGGCAGCATCACTCTCCTCCTGAGGTGAAATTCAGTCTTAAAACAAAGCTCTTAATTTTTATTTCCCAAACGATAGAAAATAGTTCAGACCTTCTCAGCTTTGTCTTTTTCTTCTGATGTTTTGCGGTCCCCGCTCATAGCTTTGAGGTCTTCTCTCTTTGGAGGCTCAGCTGCCCCTGTAACAAATACAGACTTTTCCCTGTCCTCTTCCTCTTCAGATGGCATTTCCAAAATGCGAAGATCATGATCTGTCCCTCCTTCCATTTTTATCACAGCTGAGGGTAAATGAAAGCAGAATAGTTTTTAAAATAGTGTCAACAAATATTCAGTGCCCCTTTAGTTTAAATAATCTATTTCACCATGATGACTATATAAACAAACTCAACACTGTTTTTGAGCTCTTACCTGCATCTAGAACTTTAATAATAGCTGGGGCTTGCTCAATGTCCAGGTAGACATTATCAAACCAGCCATTCTCCATCAGGAACATAAAGACATTCTTACGATTATGCAGGGCACTCTGGGCCTCTGCTCTGAGTCGACTGGCCTCATCTGGGTGGTATTTGGATCTGAACCTGTGTCCAGAGATTGAGGTCCAAAGAAAAGTGGAAAAGAAATGATGGGATCAACAAGTTGCAAAGTTCAAAACAGAAACAAATTATACATCTAAAATCAAATTTGTCAAGTAATAAAATGGCATTAAAAAATGTTGATTGTTTGAAAATTATTTTTTTCTTTTTAGAGCTTAAACAAATAGATCATATCCAGAGTGTAGGGCTGTTTAATGAAAGAAGTTGAGAAAAAAATCAGTCAGTGGAATTAATGTTTCTATGCACAAGATAAAATGATGATTTGTGGTCTGTACAGCTTAGCGCTGGACTCTCATATGTTATGATTCAATATGCTCAATAAAGGTTTAGATTAATGTACTGAAATTAGGAGGAAAACAGAGATTATAAAATCAAACATTCACATTATCAGAATGTCACATTAACAATAGTTTATCATTGAGTAGACCACAGTTACCTTTTGTTCTGCCAGTTAAACAACAAATAAATACAGAGAGGGAGGGGTCTCTTCTGTGAAAATGCGCTCCACTTCACCTCAATGGTGTGTCTGTTTACACATAAATTCGGTTTTGGGATTCAATTTGATCCCAACATAAAAAGAAAATGATGTAGAAAAAGCATAAAACAAGAAAAAAAAAATCCTCCGTGTGTGGAGGAATAGTTGGCTGTCTATCTAAAATCCCTGTACTGTGCGTCTAAAAGCAACTGCATTGTGCGCAGTGCATGCCCTTGCTATCTAAAACCGACTCCTGCAGACGAGTTCCAGTTTTGCTTGGAAAAGTGAAAAAAAATCCTTTAAAAAAATTGCTTTCAACATGGAAGTTGAAATGAAGGGAAGAAAAAATGGTTAGGTCATAACAGAACAATTTTGCATGACAACAGTGAAATAAGTGTAATAAACATTAACAAGCATTACGTTCGTGTAAATACCAGACATACTGAACAGAGCTACATGATTAAGGGCAAAGTTGAGTCAAAAGATATGAGAAACTACATAATTTATATAATATATAAATTAAAAACTGTACTGTACTGTATTTGTCCTTGTACAATATACACTACATACAGATTTGCTTTTTGTTCTCTTGCTATTTACACAGGCTTTGCTGCCATTATTTAATATTATGATTAGAATTTCCATTAAGAGTACAAAATAATTCATCACCTGTATGCACTAAATGTCTTAACCTTAAGTATGCTCATCTCTTCTGTTAAAATGCTAATCATAATTTTTTTAAAACAATTATTACTTCTATCTTACTTGATAGTGATACAATTTCTCACATACTTCAGCTAAAATGATAAATGTAACATTCATACTTATTATGTGTATGAGTAAACAAATAAAAAAAGATTATATACTATAGTTTGTGTAATTAGTTACATTCTTTTTAGATTTAAAAAGCAATTATCTTCAAATGTTAATAAGCAAACAAGTTAAAAAGACTATATTGATAATCTAATAACTGAAATTATAATAATACTCGTACTTTAAACGTCACTAAAATGCACGATCAAGTCTCACAAAGTAAAAACAACCGAGATCGTACCACTCTTCATCTTTATGAGCCAAAAAGAACTCCTGCATCTGTTGTCGGCGGTAGTCGATCTTATACTCATTGTAGCGTTTGACTGCTTCAGTCTCATCCACAGAATCATCTAAGGACAGCAGAAACTCCTTAAAGCTCTTCATTATTGGAGGTGGAGGACCTAAGTCCATGTCATGGATGTTTCCAAGCCTAATGGATGACAGAAAATGACATATCTGACAGGTTAATAAAACAGATTGATGTTTTTTTGTTTAAAAATGCTGTCATTTTTGTGATGAGAAAAAATTACTTAATATGTTGCTGTCTTGTTACTCTTTTCACTTTAAACTTCTGTATATTATACATTTTTTATTAGACCAATAGGAAATGCTGTAATAGATCATTCTCTTTATTTTTAATATATTTGTATAAATGCAATTAAAACCAGTAGAGTTGCTATATGTAGAAAATAACATTGCTTCTCACCTTGCCTGAATCGGGATGCCTTGATGAGGCTGCATGAGGTGCAGGTCAGGATGGCCCCAGTGCTGAGGTGGGCCATAGCTCGGTCCTCCTCCACCACCATATCCTAAGTCATAACCTCCACGATATGGATCTCCCCCATGGTCATCCCTATCAGGACAGATCAAAAGACTTATACTAAAGACGATTCCAGTGTTTAGGTCTATGTAGTGGTGTCACAGTTAATCTCACCAATCTCTTCTCATCCGTTTTTGCTGGGGACTCATGTCATGTCTGGGTGGAGTAAATCTCTCTCTTCGACCCCGGTCATAATCGCGATATTCACCGCGGCTACGACGCTCCCTCCCCCTGTCCCACTCCCTGGAGGGATAGATGGATATAATCAATCTATTTATAACAAATAATAATATTCATCGAGGTGCAAAGAAAGCTACATATAACTCGCAAAGACTGTTTTCTATTATTGCAAAATTTCAGTCTGATAGTTATAAAATCGCCTCATACCGATCATTCCAGTCATCTCTGCGTCGGTCTTCTCTTTCTCTCGATCGATCATAGTCACTTCTCTCCCGCCTGAATTTGTCTCTTCTCCTGCGATCGTATTCATCATCACTGTCTCCCATCTTCAAAAATGGAAATATTTAGGTAAAACATTTCGCGAAAACATGACAAGGTGGTGAGTTTACTGACATAGAAGCATATATGCAAGTCAAACAGGATAAATAATATATTGATTGACAATGGATTTACAATGAAAGCATTTAAATTTCAAAGACGCATGCATTTCCTGCCATGATCTTCTAATTCAAAAAGGCGCAAAGGAAAGTATTTATAGGGATGAAAAACAAGCACTGATGCGGAAAATTAGGTACACAGGCGGATGGTCTGCTAGATGGACCAACTGCTGCAGGGTAAAAGTTGAGAGATTTAGTACGTATAACTTGCAAATGAGCCCACCACATCACCTAAGACAATAAACTAAACATACGGATGAGAATATTGAGGTTTACTAAAAGGCCTATCTAAACGGTCTATTTCATTCTCGGTATTAAGAGTCGGGGGACGCTGAGGCCCCTAATGTTAGCTAACCCGCTAACCGCGCTAAGAAATGACACCCCCATCGATCTTACGACACAAAGCTGTCTGCCCGTAAGAGACAGAGAACTTCCTATTGTCTAGTTAAATAAAAACGAATAAAATATGGCACAAAAAACTAAAACATTTTATAACCTTTAAAGATATTCTTTTGAATAGCTTTCGAGCACGTCTTCTTCTAATCCGTTTCCTCTTCTTCTTCTTCTTGTTACGTCTTTGTGTTGCGCAACGGCCATCTTTTTGCAAACAATGAATACTGACTATACCGCCCCCAGCTGCTTTGGAGTATAAATCAAACCTTGCGTCATCAGTTTTCCTTTGTATTTATGGAGCTACAAATGCAAGAAGGCATTCAAATGGTTTCATACACAGCATAAAAACTCGTTCCGGGTTGTTATTAAAAATACGAATAAATTACTGTTTAATAATAATTTTATCTGTGTGTTTAAATTGTTGTCAAAGATTTGTTTATGTTGTAAAAAAGTGTGTGTAACTAACTACACATTTGTTTATAATGAATGAATACCTATTCACCTTCTCAATCAGTTTTTAGCATAATTACATGAAAATACACTTTATACATCATAAATTGTTTTTTGTTATTTTACTGAGCATTCTTTTCTATACAGAAACCTTTTAAATAAAAGGTATTTGCTTATTTTTTTCATGAGTTGAGTTATTTCAATAGATATCAGTTCTGTAATGAGTTAGTGTGTGTTTGCAGACAATCATATAAATAAAATAACTTTTAAAAAAAAACCACAATTAAAGGATTTGACATTGAAGCAGTATTTTAATAGATGAATGTCTTTTACTATTATATATTGTTTTTTTTTATACATTGTACTGATGAATATGATTTTTCTTTGGGTTTTTCTTTGTCCTTCCCCTGAACTTTAGCTGCTGCCTCATGTAATCAATGACAGTACGTGGCCACACTCGAGTAGCATGAGCTTCTTCATCCAAGAGAAATGCAGATTTGATTAGTGGGAAGATATGGCCATTCCTGGATCCCAATGCAATCTCTTCTACTGGGTCATCATTGACATCCACGGGATTGAGGATCCTCTGCTTTTGGTTAGAACTATCCAAAATGTCCTGTCAATATACAACCATGTTTATATCATTCTAAAAAGGTTCATTTCAGGAATACTTTTAAAACTATAGACAATAAATGATTTAGACTTTTTCATATATCTTTATAAGAATAGTACAAATAAAAGGGGTCTCTTATAATTAACTAATGGATTAGTTACTTAAGGATATACCACGAATTTCTTTTGCTAAAATAAAAAAAGAATCTCACTGTGGGTTTATGAGATTACTTCACTAGATCATCAACTTAACATTTATTCACTGTTAATTTATACATCCATCAATATGTCAACAAATACGTCAGTTTAGACCAAAAGCTATAATAGCTTAATTTCATTGTTTTTTTTTATTTTAGCATAGAAGTTCATTCCTGAAGACACTGACATGTGAATGGTGAAAGTTAAGAATCAAACAGATGACACTCTTCAGCTGCTACAGCCAAAATAAACACCTTTTCAATCAACCAGAAGAGCATAAATTCCTTCTTTACCTTATATTGAGCTTGAGGAATTGCCGTTGAATCCATCAACAAAAATGAGATCATAGTCAAAAGTAGAACAAAAGAAGATCTTAGGGAATAGGAGCATAGAGGCACCATTTCTTTACAATTAGTGACCAAAAGCAGTAAGAAAATGTTTTCCAAATGCAGCGCGCACACAATACGAGCTGACATGAAGCACTGGCTTTTATAGGCTTCTCATGGCATTCATGTCTGACACTGATTGTGACGTTACACCATTTTGCTATTACTTGAGAAAAACTAACTTAAAAAAAATAGATTTTTACTCCCACACACACTATACAATGTGTAAAACATGTTCAGCTCCCCTTTATCTGGAGTGTTAACCAGTTTATTCACCTGAATAAATAATATTTTTCTCTAAAACACTGCAGGTGGCATGTCCTAATGCCCAGGAAATAAAAAAAAAAAGGATTAAAAAAATAAAGGACTTAATTCACCATCATGTGTGAAAGTCTTAATGAGTAGCAAAAGGGAAGAAATGACATAAAAGCTGAATTTATATATATTGCATATAACTGAATGTGCAGCAAGCTCATGCGGTGAGCTTTTGACCACAAACCGTTTTTTAAGCAGTTTTTGTTGCATATTTCTTTACCAGTGAAGCACATACTAGTGAGTTTATTAAGAGTCTAAAACTCTGTTACTTCAGCAGGATATATAGGCTCTAATTAGGTCACTCCAAGAGGATTAAATAACACGCAGTAATTAGCAGACATTTTTCTCCAGTGAATGGTACTTTAACAAAACCAGTTATTTCACTATTGAGATCACCAATAATCTGTTCTGGTTCACAGCACTCGGATCAATGAGAGGGATGGAAATAGTGAAACTACATCCTGAACATTCAGTTCATGTTCTAGTAATGAATGTAGTGTAATGCATATCTGTTTCCATGTTCTCATAACAGGTCAGTACTCATCAGCACCTAAATTGTTCTGATTCAGTGTAGACTACTTCATGCCAGTGACTCATTATCCTGATGGCTTAAAGATTAGTTTATGTGTTTCAAAATGCTTCATGTTTACGCGTTTGGTCGCTGCAAAGCCTCATGTTTCATTCCATACACTTACACTTTTTACTTCAATATTGCAGCACAAAATGGAAATTTGAGCTTTGATCAATTTTACTCCGTTAACATTGATATTATTACAAGCAGTAGAGGTTACTAATCAGGCTTTCCATTGATTCCAACAAAAATTTATTTAAATAATGAGGGATATAACAGATAACAGTCAAAATCTATTTTTATAGTAGCTTTATTATCAAGGATTATGAGTAAATACATTTTGGAAAGGACATACTTGTTCTTATCTACACAAATGGCAGCACAATCTAATTTCAATGCAACTTAATCTTGCACAAATGACTAATTGAATGTAATTTTCCACGGGCTGTTACCGTATCCTACAGATTCTTAATTCCTCTTAGACATGAAAATTAATCTTGACACTGTACATAAATTGTTTGATAACTAGGCACATTTCAAAAGAAAGTAGGAAACTTTAAAATGGAGAATTATATACTCCATTTGTTTCTGTCAACAGTCCCAAGCTAAAACATGAACAAAATAAGGTACAGTACAAAAGATTTTTGAAGCATTAATGCAAAAACAGAGTTGTTCTATATCACAAAACAGAAAACTGCCAACAAATCCCAGTTAAATCTATAAAATAGGAAGAAAATATGGTGGAATAACATCGGAAGAAGGAATGTTATGGATATTTTCAGTGTATTTTGCCTGCATTGTTTCCTCTGTTACCACATTTAGTTGTAGTGTTTAAGAGATGTGCTTATATCTTCATATAATAACAAATCTGAAAGATATGTTCTGTTAAATTCTTAAAATATTGCACTAAACTTACGACAAAAGAAAACTCTGATGTACAGTAATTACCCCAGATTTTGGCTGACTGGCGCGATACAAAATGGCCCGAGGAAATCCTGAATACATCTGTATAGCGCCATCTAGGGCAACGGAGAATAGACACATTTGCACGGTAATTACATATCATATATACAAGTAGCTAGTCCACATAAAATGTGCAGTTATTTGGAGCACTAAAATAGTTTTGCCAACACAAAGTTTCATAACTCTAAAAGATCATTTTAACAGAGAGAAAGATCCACTCAAATATTCTCTGACAGCTGGTGAGTTGATCCAGATGTGCAAATAAAAGTAGGATCCAGCTGACTGCTGTACCAGAACTCTACCAACAGAAACACAGGCACATTGTTTTGTTTTGCCTGTAATAATCACATAAATTCCAACTGTGTAATAAAATTCCCAGTCTAGGTGAAATACAGCTCACAAAGAGGAGAAAAAGGAAAAAAAAAAGAAATACCAATAGTGTCCCTTCAGATTTCATACATTTAACAAACACATGAAAAATCAAGGCCATCGTAAGGCAATGCACTTCTTCCTGAAAGTGTTTCCACGGTCCCACTGTCACCACATTATCATCCTTTCATTAATGGATGTATAATAAAAATCCTAAATCAATCAAATAGGTACAAGTCTGAATTATAGAGATTTAAAAAAAAAATGCTAAAAACAACAAAGAGCCCCATAAATTTCTCTCTATGTTCTTCATTTACAACAGAAACTAAACTTGAATTTTACCATAAACCTGAGTTTGTTCAACATGACAAACTGGATAAAGCTAAAAAACATTTTTCATCAAACTGCCCACATAATAACATCTGCAGCCATGTAAAAGGGGCAACATTATGTGTAACTATAACAAGAAAAACTAAAGGTAATTTAAACAATGCAGATTTCATTTTAAAAGAAAAAGACAACTAAATTAAAATAAAACACCTTTTCTTGAACATGGACATCACCGTGAGGAAGTCATTAAAGTCAGGGGAAAATGAAAGCATCTCTAAAACAACTGAATTAAGAATATATATAAATTTTCCCTCTCACTATAACCTTACAGAATCACTTTATCCTACAAAAGGATTCATCTTGAGACAGTCTTGCTTAAAAAGACCTTTAAATGGCCGGTTGACTTAGTGTTAACAGCATGCAACAAAAAGAAGGTCTGCAGACAGACAAGAGTATTTCTGATTACTCAAGTGGACCAATGCCCTCTAAATTGATGAAGCAGATAAATGCATGTGCTGCTGTGACATTTAGATTTTAATCTCTGGTTATTGTGTAACCGATCCTCTTATAATAAAAAAATCTGGAAGTTACATCAAAAGTTTAGTTGACCACAAATCTGAAGGGTTAAAATAAAAGCAGACCCACCTCCCCTTTTTTCCAACTTCTAATCTCATTGCAGCCATGTTTGAACCATCATATTACCACTCCATTCTTACCAATAAGCTGAGCAGTGTCGGCATCGCTGTGGTGCTGCTCCTCTCCTCCATCATCACTTTCAGAGTCTGTGTTCTCCTGCGGGGAGTAGTACCCTTCATATCCCAGGATGGGGGAGTCGCAGTGTGCGGGCGATGTAAGGCACTGGGCAGTGGTGGTGGTCGTTGTGGTGGCTGAATACAACGCCGGGATTCCTGATGGAGAGGCGGAGTTGGAGGGCCGAAGCAGAGGAGTGCGTTCCGAGTCTGCATCACCTTCTGTTCCTTCTTCCTCTCCACGCCCTCCATTTTCCCCCTCAGAATCCGACTCCGAGTGCTCTGGGTTGTTTCGGGTCACTCGCTGTTTGCACACAGGACACGTTTTCTTGGTCTGCGTAAGCCATGGGTCCACACATTTGCAGTGGTAAGCTGGAAAAAATGAGAAATTTAAAAAATCTGACCTGACAAGAGCAATAGCCTGCAGGCAAACAACCGACATTCCTGAGAGAGGAAACTTGTTGAAAATAAAAAAACTGAGAAAAAGTGATGCAGTCATGAGATGCATCAGATACAAACATTAAAAACATCCTACTAGCACCACTTCCTCATTGATGTTTACATTTTGTGTATCCAAACTATGAATGAAAGGATATAACCACTAAGTTTTACACAACTATGAAGGTCATAAAAATCTTACCATGCGAGCAAGGTAAAACTCTCAGCTTGTCTCCTTCTTCATACTCATCCAGACAGATAGCACAAACATCATAGTCATCGCCTGTAACACAACAAAAAGACATCACTTTCATGCAACATGCTAAAAGTGGCATAATAAAATGTCTCAATCAATTTATTCAACAATAACTTAAAGTACATTTTTGATAGAAAAAGTTACCCGTCTGCTTCACTGACTTGTTTGATGTTAGTTACAACTATTACATGCATTTCTGGAGATGTAGCCCTCCCAGGTGCACCCAACGACTAAGAAACCGCAGTATACAACTTTCTGTGTCAAATGTCAAACAGTGTGTAAAATTTCAATCATAAGGCACATCTAAAGATAGAAATCAGTGTTTCCCAAAGGCACACAAGCAAATATCAAACTAGAAAAACTAGGTAAGAATGTGTGTTTATCAAGACATGAGCAGTCCTGTTTGCATACATAGGTTTGAACTAACAAAAAAACACAAGAAGACATGAGAGGAAGAGAAAGGCAGAGAAGCAGGGAAACGTATAAGACTGTCTTTTACTGGCTGGAGAAAGGTCACAGTACAGGTAAGATGCAAGATGGATGCGCCTATAGGAGTCATGTCACAGAAAAATGTGTAAAAGTTCTGTAGTCTTTAAAAAGAAATCAATACTAATCAATAGAAGCGGGCGTTAGTACTTTAAAAAACAATGCATGACAGTAAGAATAAAAACACAAGTGTGTTACCTTTACTGAACCTGTGTGTTGGAATCCGCTTCAATTGTTCTTTGGTTAGCCGATATTTCCTTAGTCTTTTTCTGTACTGCACACATCGTATTACCTGAGCCCAACAAAAGGACATCTTACCCATAAACACAAACCATTTTTCAACAAATAATTTATTCTTTTTTATGTTTGTGTGATCCAAGCTTTCAGTCTCATGAGCTTCTTTTTTTAGACGAATCACTTTATTCTTGCAATGAACTTACAAAAACTGTGTCCTGTGAACATGGTGCCTACAGAGGAAATTCAGCTGGCTCTTGCTTTGATGAAAAACAATGTAGTAATTGTTTTTCAGTACAAAGAAGCAAAGCTTGCCACTTGTACACATGGTCCAAATGCAACATAAGGAAAGAATTGTATAACAGTCTTAACAAACTGGGACAAGTAAAACTTATAAACCCTAACAGGATAATAGTGAAAATGCTAAATACAAAATAAATACCCAAGAAGCAATCGTGCCATAAATACTTACCAAGATCACACACATCACAAGAATAATCATGCCAACCACCCCAGTGAAAGGAATGAGGTAGTATGATAGTGGGAAAGCAAACTCGGGCTTGAGGATCACATATACTCTGTGGACCAGGAGAAGAGACAAAGCACCACAAGACATTATGTGTTGCTCAGTTCAACCCTAATGCGGACAGTTAAAAGATTTTTTTAATTAAAAATTTAGAAAACTCAGATTCAGATTGTAAAAAATGTTGTTGTTTTTTTTACCCTTGTTCTGGATTTATAAAAGTCCTGAGAAATTGTGATGCAGAGTAACTGGTGAATACAGATGGAATATCAATCTGCTCTGCAATAGTGTCTGGAAGAGGAAAAGATGGGAAAGAGAAAAGAAAACATATATTATTTAAATTATATGAAAGGAATTTGCCTTTAATTTGGACGGCCCGACTGTGATGAGCTTTAAATTATGACTTACCGTTGCTGTAGTTCATATTGAGCAGAATGTCTGAGTACACATTGTGAATGATTGCAGCACTGTATCCAGCTTGCTGCGCATGCAAAACCTGAAACCACATCATTACATTTGTCAAGTTTGTTTCACATTATTTGCCGATGTTTGATTGTTTTATATCATCTACATCTGACCTTAATGTCAAAATTGCAATCATAACGTCTGATGAGAGCAACAAATTTTGTAGTGTTGGCATCAAAAGATGGTGGCAAAACAGGTGGGGGGTCCATTGCTGTGCAGCCGTTAAGTGGGTGGGACATCACCAAAATTCCCTTTAATACACACACGATGCAAAAACAGTTGTTATACAGGGATTATGGCAGATTACTTTCTGTAGCCAAGCTCTCACATTCTGTTCTTACCATTAATCCATCCTTTGGAAGTGGAGATCCAAACAAAGCAGGAAGGTCCTCAAACAACATGGAGGTCATATTTCTATAATGCTGTAAAAACAATACAGAAAAGTATTGACATACATTTCTGACAAATCATAAACATATATTAATAAAGATTAACAAAAAATGTAAAAAAGATTTAGTAGAAAGCTTCAATTTTACATACAACATAAATATATGCATCTGTAGGTGAAGGAACCAGGAAGCTGCAGAAAATCAGTATGAGGACGCTCAACTGAGCCCGCTTGCACCACGAACCAAAGAGTGACATCATTTGTTGCTTTCAGTTGCACTAACATGTAGAAAAGATAAAACATCCTTAACAAAAGAAACTATTTAATAACACTCAGATGTTTTAATCACTAGGTACAACCTAATGCATTTTTGGGCAAGTTGCATCATGGTCAAAAAGATCAAAAAGACTGTATTTTAACAATTTTCTTGTTTTCCCCCAAATGACATTTGTAAAGTTTGCACAATAATATATTTCTATGCAAATCTGTTGAAGGAAATGACATGAATATCTATACAACATGAAAGTATCATGTGCAATGTAATATGAGTGGTGCCATCTGGTAAGAAATAATGTCTCATTAACTTTTTACACCACTGTTTACCAGTCTGATTAAGTTCTGTTCTAACAATATTAACAACTGCCTAATCTAGTGAAGAAATAAAGAAAATGACAAAAGAAGATCAATCTGATGGTAAACTTTACACTGCATCCCAACATCTTATCTGTAATTTTTTTGCTCTACTACTTATCAATTTGTACACAAACTCAAGAAGTTTTATAACACAAATCTTGAGATCAGCACAGTCATAAACTTTATACTTTAGCCACCTGAACCACATGTATCCACATGTTTGTATCTTTTTATTCTGGTGAAGACAATTGGAAAGACAGAACAATTGGTACAACAACAACATGGTTTGTCAGCTGTATCAAGGTTCACATTTTATTTGTTAATATTGACCTTTAATTTAACAAATAATTGTTTTTAGCTTGTTTTCATACATCCCCTCTATTTAACACACAGATAAATTCACCCACTAAGTAACCTGCTCCATGAACTCCCAATATGTAAAAAGAAATTAGAGCAATTCATTCAGTTTTCCAATGGCAGTAAGTGAATTGAAAATTCTGCTTATTAATGAACAAGAATTACGTCAAACTTAGCTCCTTTTTAATTAACCTCTTTCCACATTCAATCACTAAAAAGCATAAAAACACCTCCAACTGCATTCAGCTACATTCTTATATACAGTGTGTAGTGAAATATATTAGTCATCATACAAATTATAAAAATATTCTTAGAATGAAACTAATTAAATATGAGTTTTTGTAATGTATAATATATAAATACACTCCAAATTTTGCAATAAGGATTATTGATGGAGGGAGACATGAAAAAATTATGTCTTATGTGACTGTGGACATGAATTATCATGTCTTATTGGCTGGTGTTACAATTTCAGCAGGTAACACAATCCTAAAAATTATATTTCAGGGAATTAGAATTTGAAGACATAAAAAGCAAATCTGTTTATACATGTATGAGCTAATGTTTGAAACTGCTTATACTTTAACTATATAGTATACACTTTGGCAAAAAGTTACTTAAGAAACTAAACCTCAAATTAATATATGAATATATATACAAATATAAACATTTATACATACAAATTTGTCATATATAAACACAAATATAAACAATTATTTTTGTGTAACAAATGAAACACATTCCTTTTTAGCTGCAGTAAATATACCTATATAAATAACTTACGTGCAATGGCTGATTAAAAAATGGGATAATGTTTTCCTACTACAGTCCGAGAGCCTTAATTATCGTAGTAGATTATTCAGAAACACTAAACAGTGTATACATTTTATTTGGAATTGGGACAAAAAAACAAAAAACCTCAATCACATAATCATTTCCTCAATGTTGTTTGTGAAGCTACTTACCTCAGTGTTTTACGGATATACCCTGACGGATGAAAAGAATAACCCCGTCGTCTTACTTAGATACAAAAAAAAATCACTCGTAATTTTATGTTTCCTTTTACAATTTGTTTAAGATGTATTCTCAACAATTACATAATTGCACAAGGAAAACAACACAGCGGAAGGATTAACATAACGTTAGCTTACGTTTGGTTTGTGTTAGCAGATGTTAGAGTAATATTGAGGCGTTGTCTCTTAGATAAGGTCTTTGTACACTGATTTATATCTAATTAGTAATAAATCAACTACTGATATACCCTACAAAAAAGAAAAGCAACAACATAGATACTAAGTTTCCACAACTTGCGTTAGCTTGCTACTGCTAGGTGTTTGTTATTGCTTCTTTCGCTCCACTTCTTCTTCATATTGGGTACAGAGGCCAACCAACTACAATAGTTACTCACAGCGCCACCTACAGACAGTATAAAGACATGCCCTTAACCCATCATACCCTGCAGGCTTCATAACACACTCTTTATTAAAGAAAAATATCTATATATCGAGGTTTAATTAGGTCTAAAATGAGGTCTTGGATGAGGTAAATTAATAGCGTTTGACATATTTTAGGTGGCAGTCTAAAATAAGATGAAAAAAAAATTATCTTACACATAAAATTCTGTAAACATGATGTGGTTAACCGTAAATTTCTCTTGTAGAATATTTCTTTTTCTCTAAAGCAGCAGCTTGCAATGCAAGAAAAACAGGATCTAGTGGCCTGACTTAACCCAGATATTTCTTCTTTTGTGCTGCCCTCAAGTGGTAGATATTTAAACAAACCCAACAGAGATTAACCTGCCTGTTTTGTCAGAGTTTTGACCAAATCATACTAAGAAAAGACAAGAAAAGGGAATGAGTACACTAAATTCTCCATAAAGTATAAATAATACATTTAGTAGTTTTCATCCATCCACCCATTATTTCCTGATCGCAGGAACTAATTCCAGCTGACAACAGGCAAGAGGTGGGGTATACCCAGGATAGGTCACCAGTCCATCACAAGGCCAACGCACATAGACCAGGTATACTCACTCCTATGAGCAGTTTAGAGTCTCCAATCTGCCTATCCTCAAATTGCATGTAGATGCAACAGATGTTTACACATCAGAAAATGGCAACAGAATTGCTTACATTATAAATTGAACTATTAGTGGGTCCTCACACTAAAGCTAGATAGATTGGCACGTGTGGTAAATGTGTCCTTTTAATAGTAAAACATTAAAACATACACATGTTTCAATAATTAATTCACCTACAGTTGAAAACACTTGTTAATTATTCAGTGGTATAACATGCTTTATAAGTTTAATATCATTGAGAAACTCAACATATTACAGTTCATGCTGAAGAAACATGTAACTATGCTGAAGTTTAGAAACAATTCTGTAAAAACACTGAGGCACAATTTCTGAATTGGGATTGATTGTCTTCATAGACTATATGGAAAAACTTTTGTCCCGTCAGACTTCATCAGAATATGCCACGTGTCCATGTCTTTGTAAAGAAAAAGTGTTTGAGTCACCAGTTGAGTCCGAAGACCAGCATGATAAAAAAAAAGCACGTTTTAAGAAAAAAATATATTCCTTATAGAAGTATATCCCTAAACATCAGACTACTGCAACACCTTCAGAGTAGCTTATACAGTGACTAATTACCTCATTGTGTTGTAACATGCACTCGCTCATGAATTCAACCACATTTATAAGCAATACAAATGTAATATGTCATAAACAGTAATTAATTCAGTTTATTCAAACCAGGTGTAAAACTGAAATATTATGTAGTATGGAAGGGGGGGGGGGGGGGGAGGGGGGGGGGGGGGGGGGGGGGGAAAGGGGGGGAGGGGGGGGGGGGGGGGGGGGGGGGGGGGGGGGGGGGGGGGGGG
>JBAMIG010000016.1:6473665-6490751 GCA_037177335.1 Kiunga ballochi | reverse complement strand
AAGAAAGAAAAAGGGAAGGTTTCAGAAACAGGAAGGAAGTCAGTTTGTTCAAACCGGGGGGAAAACTGAAAAATTGGGAGGGGCCCACCCCCCCCCCCCCCCCCCCTTGACAATGCAAACATTTTTAAAGTTCACTTATTGCCTTTCCATACATCATCCCTTGTTTTTGTGTTGCCATGAGTTGTTCCAGTTGTCTGCATTGATATTTTATTTCATTTTATTTTGATCTCTTCTGTTCTGTCGTATGTATATGATTTCCAGTAGGATTTATTTAATTTCTTTATTAAAAACAAGAAAATATCATCAGGTGAACAGCTAAACTATCACTATTATTAGTATCACTACCAGGCCTCACAAAAAAATAAATAAATAAATAAACAAAAAAAATTGTATTTATGGACCAATATTCCTATTGTACTCTGTGCCACGTCCTCTTTAATGTGTGCTTTTTAATTTTAGAAATACTGATAGTTTCTCTCTTATTATTTTTATGAATTTTGGGAGAAAAAAGAAAATTGCACAATGATCAATAATTCAGATTATGAGAACTATTATTCTATTAGTTCATATTTCTACCTGAAACAAAAACACCAAATTGAAGTATTGATCAACTTCAAAAAGCCTTGAGCAAGCCTGACTGAACTAATTACTGTAATAATGAGCATTTCATTCTCTTTCCTCTACATACAACTGAGTAGACTAGGAATTAGTGAATTATTGACTAATATCTAACGCTGCATTAATCAACCTGTAAGCAGTATTGCTTAATGTTAGAAGCAGTTTATCTCTAAATCAATTATCAATCCTTTTTTAGGTCACAAACTTGAATGATGGAAACAGAATAGTATCTTCTCACTTGCCTGTCAGGACTATAAAACTGTAGACCATTAATATGTCACCCATCTCTATCCTGCCTGTACTTTGAGCTATTTCCAGTGGTAAAAAATAACAAAAAACAGCCCTATCAAGACCCTTATCCTATCCCACGCTCTGCCCCTTTCTCTCATTCTTTCTTCTCTTCCTCAAAAACGCACATATTAGATGTCACTGTACCACCAAATGAGTTCAGTTCATTTATTGCCAGTAAATACAGTGCATCAGGTTACCTCTTGGATCGCTGTCCTGCAGGCCTTGGCTTTAACTCACCTGACTTAACTCAATAGGTCATTGTGCAGAACTTGACAACAAACTGTTATTATGAGTCAAGGGTCTGAGCAGGAAAACACCTGAAATCTGTAGGTTTTCTCATTATTTATTTGTTCAGATACAAAACTTGAACTTTTTCTCTCCATAGAAATATGCATCATCATGTCATGTCTGCTTTATAGAAAAAAAGACATGTTTTCTATAAATCCTTCATGGTTTAGGGGTCGATTATATCACTGTTTTCATATAGGCTAGATGCAGCTGCTTAAATTGTGGCCCTGTTCACCCTAAGGAAATGGCAAACTTTCTAGTTTAAGTTACCAGTTTTGTCATGAAAAAATACAAAAAAGGAAGCGGTTTTAAGTAGTACTTTACTCCAACTTTAATATTTGTACTGCATTAGAATCGTGAAGAAAAGACACACACAAGCGGCAAATTCAAGGTGACAAAGTCCAATATGATTTATCAAAGTTAAAAAGCCAAATACAATGTTCTGCAACTGTTTCTCATCTTCTGTTATGCACAACTATATGCAGTCATAGCGCAGACCTGCCTTCCTCATAGAAAATGAGACACACAGCACCTAAGAATAAGAAAAAGAAGGAATTGTTGTGGATTTCATCATCAACAACATGAACATTGTCATCATACAACCCATCTCAAAACTCACAAGAAGCCTTTCCCACATCCCAGAGGTCCAAAGAAGAGCTCTGTCGGTAGGCAAACTTTTCTACACACTCCATTTAGACTGGGACAAGACCAAGGAAAGGATGCTGCCTCATTTTCAATACCTGTAACCACAGATAGAAATCATTAGCTGTGTCGTTGTTCAAATCCTTTTGCTTTGAAGTTCAATTTTGAAATAAAGATGCAAAAATAAGTGGTCAAAGGCCTTAAAAAACAGAGATTCAACACTTACCATTTAGCAGCAAGATAACTACAATCCCCAAAACAACTGCACAGCGGGGAAACATGGTTGCAAGTGACGGTGTTGCTTCAAAATGAGGGTCTTGTCTGGATCTTTTTGTATTTTGTCCAGAAGGGAGGAGTGAAGCTAATATGAAGCAGCAGACTAGTCACTGTGTTACTTATTAAAGAATTACAAGTATCCTTGGGAGAACATGGCTATAATTACATTTTAAAAACCAGCATAGCTGTTTCCAACTTGTGACCAAGTTCTGTCATGAGACAAGGGATTGGCTCATCCCAAGAAGCTACCTTTTTATTCATCTGATTTAAAACACATGCTCTGCTTACTTTCTATGGTTCCCTGAGGACAAGGCTTCTTGTTTAAGTAAAACATCTGCTCTCACATAAATGGTCATAAACCAATTTATGGCACATTTGCTTGAAGGACAAGATTTTCTACAAAAGAGCAACTTGCAGAGCTAAATGAGGATCATATAAGAGCAAAAAGCTTCCTCCCTTTAATGAGAAATCAACTGAATTTTTCTTGCAAATACGTGATTTTCTCATCTGATTAGGGAGTAAGAAGTTTGGCTAGATGCTCTTGAACTGACTAAAAATGAATTACCTGTGTCTCATGCTCACATGGATTTCATGAACCTGTTAGAGGAAGTAAAATACACTTCCAGCAAACATCTATAAACATAAGCAAAACCAAAATCATTTTGCATTTCCTTACATTAGGAATGAAGCAACCCCGCTGGAGAGAAACCAGATACAGAATCTCTGAAAACACATCTCTTCCATGGTAAAATAAATAAAAAATATTGTCATTTACCTGACTAACACTTCAGTTAGTTCCACTTAAGGGTTCCCAAAATATGGGATGGTTCAGGTTATGTATTCTGGCTAACTTCCCCAGTTTTTGCCCATGGAAATGCCAAAGAAAGCAAAAAAACACAGACCTGTCCTTTACTAAACCAAACCCATTGGTGGAAACTGGGCTTTTTTGATGCTTATTTATGCCTCAGTTGCCAAAGTTGTGTGTCCTTAATCTTCATAGAACAAATGTCACTGCCTTCCTGGTCAGTGAATTATTCTTGCTACAAGGAGGCAGTGCACAGTCTACATGTGCACATCTCTTAGCCAGCGGCATGACATTTTTATATGAACAAAGCTTCAATGTTCTTGAATCAGCCCAGCCAAATAAAGTTGAAGATTATAACCTTTTATCTGTTGAGAGGGATGCTCATAATAACATAAAATTAACCACCTTCCTCAGAGTAATGCATGGATGCCTTTTACAGATGATCCGACTAAATCCAGAAATACACAAATTCTGCATCAGTAAAACTGTGTTCCTACTTTTCTTCAAGGGTTAGGATCCTCTGGAACTGTAGTTTCACAAAACCCTGTTAATTTCTCAAAATTTCATGCCTGCACCTTGGGTTTTGTAGCATAATTAGAGTTAAAGGTGCACAAACAATAGGTTTGGAGCCATGTTGGATTCATTGGTTAGTCTTTCTCAAACAATTTTCTAGCTTGCTGGATATTAAGGTGCTTCTTAAATGTTTCTTAGTGGAATGGGATGTTCTAAGTAGCCAAATCTCTCCTGGAAAGAGCCTTTCCCTGCAATCTTAACCACATAAAGGAACAGTCATGTGCAAGCAGTCATGGGTCAAGGCCAAGGTCAACTCTACTCAAATTTTCAATGAACCGTATTTACATGATAGAAAGAAGAGACTTCTGGTGTAACAATAAAACAAACACAATAACCTTATTATGTGAGTTTCTTTTAAATATATCGGCTTAATGAGTCATATAATAAATACACTTTACTTTGGGGATTTACTTTACAGAAGGGTCAAGACATTTTAGAAACTGTTTCATCAGTGTTTTCCAAAGGAAAGTCATTACTGTCATTACTCTCTCAGACCTCATTACTAATCTCTAGGTGCTGTCCAAAGAGGTCTTCCCACTGGCAAAACAGTTGTACTAATTACTTACTAGACATGACAACACAAAGTTACCAGTCAGAGGTTTGGCCACACTCACCTGGCAATGGATTTGTACAGACTTTTGAAATTATATCACCTAAATTAATTTGTAGTTTTTATTTATTTTTTTAAGAATGTTGTTTATCATGAAGAGGATTAATTAGGTTGTTACTTTATTTATTCATTCAAATGATTGAAAACAATTAAAAAATACTGTGTTGACAGAAAGAGTAATACTACAGTATAATCTGAGCTTTTAGACTCCATTTAAAATGTGTGCCTTATTATTAATTTTCACTTTGTCTTTTTTAAATGGACTTTAACAAAGTGCTTGAATGCATAGCGGCTTCTATGTTGCTTGTACATGGCATTGGGACACGTGGCTGTCATTAGCATTGTTTCATTCAGAACTATAAAGACAAGGACACCCATTTTCTACAAACAATGGGTCAAACTTAAAGAAGTTTTCGCACAACTGTGAAGAGCATTGCTGTAGGAAAAACTCAATACAGTCAGGGATTAATTTATTAGCTCAAATTACTTTTTAGATTTTTAAAATACTTTGGGGATTTTCTTCCTATAAAGATTGAGACTCCAAAACACTTGAAAATTAAACAATTGGACTTTTCTTCAGTTCGGACTGATTTGTGAGACATTTCATGCTCATGAGCTGTTATTAAGAAAAAGAAATTGACAATCATATAAAACTTTATTTAAAAAGAACTTTTCATACAAAATGCATGGTACATTCTTAAATAAAAGCATTGAAAACATCATCATTGTGGTCTTGCATATCCCACTGATCTCTGGGTTTGTGTGAAAGCAGGTGTGAAGATGAAAAACTCAATTAATTCATTATTCATTAATCTTTATTTCAGTTTTGTTTCATTCTGCTTGCATATTTTAAGTGCAACTGATCTACAATAGGAGGGAATTAGCAAAGAAAATGTTCAGAGTTGGTGCTGTTATGTGTTCAACCCACATGTGTGAATCAGATGCAACCACTGCATGGATGCTGAGAAATCATTGGTGAATAGGTGAGAGCGCATGACTTTCTTTCCAATAAGATAAACTGAAGCGATGATGCTTCTCATTGCAGTTAAATGAAGGTAAGACCCATGAAATGAGCTTATGTCCTTTTGAGAACGTCCACCAGCATGAGAAACCTTTCTTTTGTGACATCTTTTTATCTGTCTGAATATTATGGAATGGAAAACCTAAAGCCACTGTATTTCTGGATTTTCCTGATTGTATGCCCAGCCATCATTGCTGAGAAGGTTGCATTGATTGAAGTAGTTTATCATGAAAAATCCCTGCATGAGCCGATGTATGTCCTGTTGTGTAATTTAGTTGTGAATGAGTTGTGTGGAGGCACTGCTTTACTACCGGCACTGCTGATCAACATGCTTTATTCCGCACACAAAAGGAAAGAGATATCACTTTCCTTTTGTCAAACTCAGATTTATGCTATACACACATATGCTATAATTGAATTCACAATCCTTGCAGTGATGAGCTATGACAGGTATGTGGCAATTTGTCATCCACTGTCTTATCATACAATAATGTCACAGAAAATAGTTACACTGATTGCTTTTATGTGGGTTTACCCCATGCTGGCATTTCTGATTGTTCTGATTTTTACCCTTCAGCTGCCGTATTGTGGAAGAACCATAGAAAAGTTGTAGTGTCTTAACTACTTACTAGTAAGACTTGCATGCACAGACACGTCTCTAGTTAACATTATTGGTTTACTATCTGTAGTTCTTTATACAGTTCCACAGCTTGTTATATTTTACTCATACAGGCACATCCTGAGATATGTATAAAGCCATTTAGCAAATCCAAGTTTAAGGCCCTCCAGACCTGCATTCCCCACCTACTAGCTATAGTTAACTATTCATTTGGGTGCTTTTTTTTAAGATTGACAATAAACACATGTCGTATCACACAAAGCTGTTTATGTCTCTCTACTTTTTGATATTCCCACCCCTTCTTAATCCAGTAATCTATGATGTGAGTTCAAAGATTTTAAGGGAATGACTTGTTAGGCTTCTATGCAGGAAAAGTTCAAACAATGTAGCAAAGAGATGTGATGATGTTCTGCCTTATAACTGTATTTTGTACGGAGCTCTGAAGGCATGATTCCCTGTCTCTTTATGTTGTTTCAACAAATTTGAAGGAAAAAAATGTGGTTGGTTGAATTTGTGTCCTGCAATGCTGAATTTTTGCAGGTTCAGGTGCTGTTTAATCAGCAAAATGAGATCTTAATTTATCAATAAAGCAAAATTATTTGAGTAAATGCTGATATTTATGCTGAGGTCATCCCATCTTCTGCTTTTCCTTATTTTCATTGCCTCTAATCAGTGTGTTTTTATTTCCTGAACTGCTATAGTTTTATTTACAGAAGCTACATTTAGACTTGTGTTGTTTCATAGTAATTGCTCGTGCAAGACAGCGTTCCCTCTAAGTCTGAATCCATGAAAACATTTGTATTATTTGTATACACGATCAATCTCAGGCATTTGTGGTTCAGGTGTCCTGTCTGGATTTCTTTTAGTACATTCCTTTTAAGATCTATTGCTATATTTCCTTGTTTTTTCAAGAATTTTAAAACAAAGAAAGCTTTTAGGGATACTGTGACCCTTTTCTGTGCTATTTGATATCGCTACATTTACAATGTCCTTTAAATGCCCGAGGCCTTCCACACAATACAGGTTTTGTTGGTCCATTTTTATTATCTTAAGATAATTTTCGCAGCACACCCTGGCGAAAAAACTTGTTTTTAAGAGAAAAACAGCAAGACTTAAGCATGTCTGTACCATGATTCATTTAATAAAAAAGTAATGCAGCTACAGTATGGTACAGGTGTGCAATATGAGTCAGTCTCAAATGGCATGGTAATGTGTTTTAGTCTTACAAAGCATGCTTGCACAATAAACACTTAAATACAATTATTATAAATACAGTTACTTCTCATTTTATAGTGAACACTTAATAAAAAAACATCACATTTTCTGGGCCAGTTTCTTTAAGAAGAACTAAATATACACCATGGTCCTTGTGCGCGCATGTGTTTATGGGAGGGTGGAGGAGGAAGAAATAACAACCGTATTTTTCTGTGGACCACAAACACACTTAGAATTACAAAACTGTCTTACAAACAATAGGTAGACAGCATGCATACAAAAATAGACAACTATTCTGATCATTCCTTTGTAATTTACAACGTTAGTTCATTATTGCCACGCGTTATATTTCTGTGCCTCTGCTTTGAGGAATGCTTCTCTCCTCTCTCTTAAAAAGGTACAATGTACATTCACTATCACTGAGGCACAGCACTTGATGTACAATTTGAATAAGTATCCCAAAAAACATTGTGTAATCACTGATACTGGAATGTAATATCGCACATATATAGTAATATGATTGTATATTCCACCAACAGTGATTACACAATGATCATGATATATGTACACTCATTACACAAACATACCATGAATCAAACATACATGCATGATAAAATTATGTATATGAGAAATGCTTTGAATGAGCAGCTGTAAAAAACTGCATGGAGGTGGCCTTGCATTTGAGCAATGATTTAAAAAGCTCTCAGACATTTCTTTGACATGGCCCAAAGTGCTTATTTGCCCTAAACCCTGTGAAGCTTCAAGTTATTTCACTATATCAGACATCATTTTTTTGTCAGAGCTCTCAACTTTACAAAAAAGAGATCAGTGGCAGAGGGACATCAAGACTCAGTGCTGTTGCACACTGAGTGAAGTTAAAAGAGCATTGAAAGCAGCAGAGATGAAGAGCTGAGTGGGGATGAGATGGTGTGTGGTGCCTTTCGTCTCCAGCAGGAGGAAGCTGGCAGCGTGAGGCACAGGCAGAGATGTCGCTGAGATGATCTTCACCAGACTACCCTAAAAATCCCAATGATTGATTTCTGTCTTGAAGAGGAACATTCTGCAAGACAATTTAAAGCAAACCTATTAATGACCATAACAAATATGGATGAGAATCGATGCTTCAACAAGTCATTTTACCTTTAGTGAGCTGTGGAGGATCCGCAAACGATGAAGCTTGTCATTGAGGAGGGGGTCATTAACTCTGCGGACAAAAGAGCGTTTGTACTCCAGGCGGCTGGTTGATCTGTGGTCAGAGGTGGACAGATTGGTCTGCTCCAGAGCCCGGTACAAATCTACAAGCGAGTCTGTCTGCATTCTGCAGTCCCGTCCTGGACCTTGCAAGAAGGATGAGTGATCATTAACAAAGGTTTAACATATTGCTAAACAATTCCAGGAGTTGCTGTGTAAAAATATATAGCAGCTTCAACAAGCAGCAAAATGTTCTTAGTTTATACATTTTTTTGTTGCGTGGAATAAATGCACATTTAAACATGTCACAGATTCATTTTGGGACAATGCACATTAAGATTGCACTAAAAGCTTTCTTTGGTCTAAAATAAAACTTTAGTTTTAGGACCAATTATTTTTTATAGGAAACGCTGCACTATAAAATTCAAAAGCTACTTTTATTTTCAATCTGTTGCATTCAGTCATCACCAATTGCTTACTTATCTCTCTAATTTAGGCGTGCCTGTAAAAGATTTTATTTACTATATCTTAACAACATAACTATTAATATTGTGCCTTCCATGTAGTGATTATGCATGAAAAATTGGATTTAGCTGAAAATAGTTTTTAAATTGCAGTAAGAAAACTAGTATCTTAGTTATTAAAATAAAACTGAACTAAAATATGTTCTAACAAATAAAATATGACATAAGGCAGTCTCCTTAAAAGATATATTGTATGAAAAACTTTTCAAGTTAATTTATTTTATCTATTTTTTTTTTCCAAAAATTAGTCAAGTTATTACAGAGGTTTTTGCTAAAATCTTTAGCCACTGAGCTTTTGAATCAAATAGATTCAGTTTTTTTTCTTTTGCAAGAATAAGGACCTATTATAAGTTGAAGTATTCAGACTAAATTGAAAGAAGTCTACCATGTGGAGTGACAATGAATTTTACAGCCAAGCAAAGCATGCTAATGTATAGTAATAAAACCTATGCAAAGATAAAAACTAGCACATTTAAGGGAAAATCTGCTATCTAAAAATGACACATAATTTGTGTGAGCATGAATTTAGTTTCTATTTGAGTTTGTTTTTCATCACTCCTTTGTAGTCCTTACCAGTAATCCACCCCTTATCTGTAATAGGTTTGTTTTTCTCCTTGTGTAGTGTTTACATATGCTGCCCTCTGTTGGGATGACATGCACATTACACTAAGAATCTAATTACTTGTCACTGTTTTTTATTTGTAGAATAGAGAGGGACAATCTGCAGCATTAGGGCTGGGCTTTAAAATGTCCCATGCTTACTTTGCTGCCTGTTTTGTGTCTCCCAAGATCTTCATAGGAAGAGGTGGAAAGAATAGACGGGAAAGCAATAGATAAATGAGAACAAGAAGCGAGGGCCTCGGGGGCTTTTCTTTGTCCTGTTCAGAATTCAACATTAATATAGGCTGAAAGGATTCTCCCTTACTTCCCCAACTAAACAGAGCCAAGAGGCACAACAGCATCTTGAGAGAGAGGAAGAGTGAGCATGTCTGTGTAAGGGAGAAAGAATGGAATGCCAAGATGAATCAGTATCAAATAAGAAACTAAATTTGATCTCACTTAGACAACAGGCCTGGAGGTCTTGGAGGAATGCCAGATAGGCTGGCTTCAGATCCAGTCCAATTAAGCAATAACGGCATGTATTCAACCTCTGACATTTGCTGGCTCTGAATGTTTTGGACTTTAATAAAATACCAGATGACAAATAAATGCAGACGAAAGACTGAACTGTGCACAGTCCACGTGAGAGGTTCACAGATCAGGACAAATCAAGATAACTTCTTTGTCATGAAATGAGTGTGACCTCTTGACCCATTATAAAGGCCCAACACATTTTTTTATTTTTCCTTTTAATCCTACATGACCAGGATATCCGACTCTGGTCCTAAAGAGCCAGAAGGTTTTCAATGTATCCCTCTTTCAACATGCAAATGAAGATGCATTACTTCATAGGCAGTTGTATCAATTTAGTTTGAGGCGTGTCTGTTGAGCAGTGATGCATTGAAAACCTGCAGGACAGTGGACCTCTGGGACCACAGATATTTCCACATAGATGAGTGAGTTTTAATTTTTTTAAAACTTAGTAATAATGTATTTTATTAAAATATGTTGTTTTCATATATTACAGGACATGGTGATGATAGTAGAGTCGAGCTGGGTTTGTCTCCTTTTTCATCTACAAACACCAATAAGTATTGAAGTTATGTTATTGTCCTGGATTATCTTTCTGTCTGTCTGTTTGTTAGACACTTTACACAAAAACTACTGAGCAGACTTTTGGTCTAACTTGGATTCCACTGTGAAACTGTGGACACGAGAATTTTTAAAAGGATCTTGTTGAGTCTGACCTGTTCCTCTGGCCTGATCCAGCTGGTAATGCTGGGGTTCCCTCTGATCAGCCGCAGTGGCAGCCAGGATGGCGTGGAGTCCACTGTCTCTTGGAAGTGTGAAGCTGCGAGGCTTTCCTCCTGCATCTGAATCAATACTGGCCCTGAAGGGAAGTGGCAGGGCTCTGTACTGTTCTTGCAGCAGGCTGCGCTGCGCAGGCAAAGTGGACTGCCTGCGGTACTCCATTGCCAGCTGGTCTCTGTCCTCAGATTGCAGGGATTCCTCCACGGGGTACGTCTGGAGGTAGTGCATTCTTGTGTTGCTCTCCATCTGGTCCTGCCATGAGTTTCGGTGGCTTCTCGTTTTCTGCCCAGGGGAGATGCTGTTGTTGGAGCTGCTTTCCTGAGGCTCAGAGTGGAACTCCTCATGAGAGGAACGTGAATGAAACGTGTCAGAAGAGGAAAGATGGCTGCGTTTTGGCTCCAGGTAAGGACTCACCTACATAGAAACAGATTGTGGTGAGTAAAAATACTGGCATGCAACATATGCTTGTGCACGCTGACACATTTTCATAAGTAACATGTAAACTCACAGAGGATGCTCGAGGATAGGTATCATAAGGTGGTGGTGGACTGTCCTGTTTAGGCATTGGAGGCATCTCCATGTCCTCGTGATCGCTCTCACTCCAGTAATCTGTCATTAGTAAGCAAACTTGTTATCTGTAGGCTCAATCAAATCATGCTCTTTGAGGGCTGCATTTGGTTTTGCATCTTTTAATATGACTCATAATATGTGCAAATATCTTTGAATTTAGGTCAGAAAGTTCAATTTCTAAACATGTACTCTAACTATCGTCCCTGTTAGAAGAAGAAAGTGTGAAGAGAGATAAATCTAACAAGTGAGAAATTTTTCTGTTAAGTCATCTGGAGGTGTTATCTCACTTAACCAAAAACTTATCATGGTGGAAGGCCTATCTTTATTAAAAACCAATGACAAATCATCCCTCGCATGTTTTCCTTGGCAAGGTTTCTGTTATACCTCTTTAAATACCAGAAGTGTTTATTATATTATTTCCTGTTTGTTTAGAAGAAGCCAAATAACTCAAATATAAAAATAACCAGCATCATCCTACTGCTTTCTAAAGCAGAACGCAGTTAGCCGTACAAGTCGTCAGATCTGAGCATCCATACAAACATTCACTTCTACTTATTTAGCTTTTTCATGAACAGAGACAGTGAGTAATCTCACCCTGATCCTGGCGCATGTTCTCCTGCTCAGAGTAGCCTGTGACTGCCATACTGAGACGACTCAGCCACCTGTGGGGGAATATCACATTCATGACGCACTGCAGCGGCACATCCAATAAAACATCTTGAGCTTGTATCTGTTCCTTTGTTTGGCTAATCAGGTTATACAACTATTTTGTTTTAAAGAGAGTGGGCTGTCCAATAGGAGAATTTTTGCATGTGTCTGTGGACAAAAAAAGGGTTTGAATGCAGAACTGGGGAAAATTGCAGCCAGGGTTTATCGCCCTGGTACACTCACTCACCGGGACATGTCATCTACGTTTTCTGCCGCAAAGTAGAAGGTCTTTATCTTCGGATGGCAAGCTTTGAATGCACTGAAAGGAGAACAGTTTAACCATATATGTGAACAAAAGAAAGTGTATACAGTGTAGAAAATGTTTACTTATGAACTGATGCAATAATACATTTAGTTATTCAGGCTACATAAAAAGCCGGACATTTATGCTTAATTTTAGGTTTAAAAGAAAGTGTTTTAATTGTTTAGGATGGAAATGAAAGTACAAGTGTGGGTAACCTTGAGCAAATGAAATAAAACAGTATCATAGACTCCCACTGAAAGATACTAAGATTAGTATTTTAGAAAAGTGTATGTAGATTTAAGAAAATTAGGACTAAAGTTAAAATTATTCACAAAGTTTGCTGTGCCACTGAAAAGTCATACTCACTATTTCCTTCTGCATTCAGTAGCACGATCTATCTTGAATTCTGGGAGGCTGACGAAGCCCTCTGCCTTCTCATCCTGAGTCAAGCAAAGCAGAGTTAAATAAAAATTTAACTTTTTTTATGGTGTAAATGTCTCCTAAGAAATTCATGGTATTCACCTCTTCATTCATATACCAATACAGGCATGTGTCTTTCAGGATAAACCAGTACTTCTTCCACTTCTGTGAAAAATAGGTTTTAGCATCCTTCTTTTTCCACAGCCAACCCTGACAGTCCCCCTGCCCCAGGTCCCTGCAAGAAATCCGTCGCTTGCTGATTGAAGACATGGGACTTCCACCTGCAGGTGGAAACAAAATTTTAAAAAACATACCTATGCACTCACGTAAAAACTCCTAAAAAACTCTACCTTTATTCTTCTTCTTGGACCTCGACAGCAGCGAGGAGCGCTCAAAAACCTACAAATTTTTAAAAAAGGAAAGAATGACGTCATTCAGCAGATCTTAGTTCCATGATGAGTTTCTAAAGCTACTTCTAACTGCGGGACTGACGTGATAAAGGGAGGCTGAGTCAGAGCTGGAAGTGGACAGGGAGACTTGCATCTGGAGAGCAGGGACAAGTGTGTAATGTGTTGGACTGCTTCCTCGCTCGGTCTTTCTCCTGTTCTGACTCAGACTGCGGGCAAGCAGGAAGTTCTCCGCAGGAGGCTTGTCTTCACTTGCAAAACGCATCAGAGAATTTTCTGCAGGGACACAACAGAAGCAAACTCACAACAGAAAACACTTTATGTTGTATGTAATATTAATATTATAATAATATTACAGCTGAATAAATTACAAACCGAAAACATTGACATTAACATATTCTCAGGCTGCTTGGATGTCAGGGCTTCATCCTTTATTAACTAAGTTGTGTTTCATGAAATCAGAGTTGCTCACAGCCAATGTGGAGAAAACTTTAGCCTAATGGGAAATGGAAAAGGCAAGCCTAATGTCTTTGCCTTGATGATTCTTGTTATTTTAAAGACTAACTGTGGTTGCATGTATCTCCTGGTCATTTGAGTGTCAGACTGTGCGTGTTCAGCTGCCCAATTCTGCACCAGTTTGGCTTGCCATAACATTTTACCCTTCTGTAGTCAGTCATCCTCCCTTTGCAGGTTTTTTGTCCTTGCATTAATTTAAAATAACAAACCTCATTATTATAGCAAGAGCAGTTGTAATCAATATTTAGTTTGATTACTTGTTATTGAAAAAAGTAACACACTAATAATCTAATCTAATCCAGTCTTTTTTTCCGTTACAGTTTGTGAGGCTGGTATTTCAACTGATGTACTGATTGAAGCATTTTTTCTTCAAGTTTTTTGTATTTCTATATATGTTTATTTTTAAAACTGCACATATTTTTCTGTTTTTAAATATAATATCATGTTACATATGTAATATATCTGTTTGCAATAGTTCTAATGGGTCACTTTATGGTAGAAACTTCATATTTCAAACTGGTCTCCTCCCCCCTGGATGAATATCAAAAATGCAGAATAGTATACTATGATAATTTGGACCTATTACATGGTAATAAATTATAAATATACTGAAACAAAGATTTTTTTGCATGCTTTAAGGAGTTAAAAAGCTTTATCACCAATATATTTCATGCTTCATTCAGAAACGTTTCCATCCTGTCCATATAAATACATTTCCTCAGTGACTACTTTGTAGTGTGATGTGTTTGCATATTACTCAGACTACCAGCAATGTGGCATAAATAACAGCATGGCAAAATTGTAACAATTGTCAGTTCTTTGTTATAAACATGCTCCACAAACATAAATAAAATGCTTAACATGCATCCAAATTGAAAGAAAAGCATCTCAGATAATCTAATGGTCCTTTCCCCATCCATTGCTACAGAAGTACCGACCAAACTTTCACTGTATAATCTGCCAACCAGTGTGAAGCTTGTGATCAGTGGTGTCTGATGTTTTTAAAGCTATGTTACAGTATCTGATTTAGAGGAAACTGTTGTCAGGCAGGAAGCCCTCAAAATTTCAAAATACTACCTCTTGTAGATAAATATAGCATCATTTTCTTTGAAAAGCCAAAAAGAGCAACCACCACCTCCCAGGGGAAACAAACACATCAATCAAGTCTTTCTCTAAGTCTGATATAAAGCGATGCAGTCTCCTCCTACTGCATTTATCACCTAGCTCAACCCTCTCCAATGTGAACATCTCAAGAAATATATTTATGCAGTTGCCAAAGCAACAGTGTACTTTTTATATCCAAACAGAAAAACTGCAGAGCTGAGAGCAGCTGGGAGAGAAGGATGAAGGGGAGAGGAGAGCAGTGATAGATTGTGAACATATGGAAGAGATAGAGGCGGGAGCTGATATCCAGCATGTTATCAGTTTTGACAAGCCAGCTCATGCTTCTACTTCTTGGCTCGAAGATCTGAAAGGTTGAGGATATTATAAGATATCCACCCCCTCACCCCAGCTCTCGATGTTCTTCTCTGCCTCTCTTTCTCTCTCTCTCTCTCTCTCTCTCTTCCTCTCTCCCACTGCCTCCCACTCACCTCTTCTGCTCTCTCTCCTCAGCTTTGCCATGTCCTCATTCTCTCCCACCCAGTTGTATTCCAGTGGCATTGAGATGGGCCTGAGCCTGCCTGGAGCAAGGAGGCACAAGGAACATCGATATTACACAACTGCCCACACACACATCAAACAGCTGCAGATATCTCAAAAACACCCAGAACACCTAGAAACACTTATTTGCAGCACTTTCAAGACTCTCAAGTAAAAAAAAAAAAGCATTTTCTGATAAAGTAAAGGTCTAACCATATGTGGGAGTGCTCCCTCTGCGCACTGATGGCACCTCTTGGTTCTGGTCATACTCATAACAGTAGAGGATAGCGTCCTCCTCCACCAGGGGAAAGTGGCGCCGGCACTCCTGGTCTAGGTAGGAGTTTGGAGACTCAGATCCCTCTGCAGCATGGACGTCTGCTTGAGGCTCTTCATCTGGCAGATTTCCTTTGTCGTCTCTTTGGTGACAGAAAGCAATATCTCAGAAAATAGAAAAAAAGATGCCAATAGCATGTGGCTCACCATGAACAACAAAAATCCATTTGTTATACATATAAACACAAGGCAGACAATAATTCCCGTATTTCTCTTATATGAAATTAAATAAACCAACATGTCCCCCAGTGCAACACCGTGACTCACATGTGTATTTATTCATCTTTTATAGCAGCGGCAGAGAGGAATAATCAAGCTTCAGCTACATGTTAAAAGCTTTAGTTCATTCCTTTGCTAATTGGATTTAAACATAATATAAACAGGAAATCATGAGACATATCCTTAAGGTTTTAGTTGTTTTTTCTTTCATTTAACATCAGTACAAAAAAACTGCACTCCATCACTAAAATTACAGTCATGGCAAGAAATAAAATTAATTTGATTGCAAAAAAAAGTTTGCTGCCGTGCTAACATAATTTATTTTACTCTGTGTAATGTGTGAGGTTTAGTGGGTTTAGGGTGCCTGTCCAGGGTGTACCAACCATGAATCTGAATAAGCACGCATAGAAAATGGTGTTTACAATGTTATAATTTCTTAATTAGGTCAAAGCACAAAGTAACTGAGCGCTAAAGTTTAGTTAGCTATAAAATTCAGTGGTAGTCGTGTCAGGCTTTACACAGCCGACCGAGCAACAGGTGCTTCCACCAAGCATCAAAGGTACAATTTATTATCTAGATTTGTTTCTGTTTTTTTAGGTCATTGTATGTTACAAGAATTGACAATTAAACTCGTTTTGTTTGACAGAATGACAGAAACACAATTTTTCACCAGTTTTTCTTTGTAGACACCTTGCTACACCTTGATAATAACATGGGGCAATGAAAAGAATCAAGACAGGGCCGTGCATCTTAATAGAGATGCATGTTAAAAAAAAATACAACTCTTTTTGTAGGCAAGGCTACACCAGCACAGTTAAAATTTGGTAAAAGAAAGTACTGCATGCTAACTTTCCAGTGTACAATGCTCTCTTGTAATTACCTGGGAGTATAGGGTTCTGCTGGAGGAGGAGGGATGTAAAGGTCCTGCAGGGCACAGCTACTCCTCCTGGAAGGTGTGCTTAAAGTGCTGGTGGGCGTAGCGACACTGCTGCTGGGGCTCTGAGGGAAAATTGGCTGTGTGTGAGTGAGTTGAGTGTATGTGTAGGTGTGAGGGTGTATGGCAGACAGAGAGACAGACAGAAAGAAACAGTTACAAGAATTGATTGACATGATGAAAGTTGGACTCCACAGCTGATCAGTCAC
Organism: Kiunga ballochi; assembly: GCA_037177335.1. Taxonomy (NCBI): domain Eukaryota; kingdom Metazoa; phylum Chordata; class Actinopteri; order Atheriniformes; family Pseudomugilidae; genus Kiunga; species Kiunga ballochi. Next base: position 6,473,966 of record JBAMIG010000016.1, on the reverse strand, counting down.
TCAGGGACCATTATGTACTGAGGTATGTAGGAAGGTGATAAATTGTGCAACGCATGTATCTAATGTGGCATTTCTAAATGCTGCACTGTAGAAGATGGCCTGGAGCCCAGTCTAGTCAGCTCTGTTATTAGAGTCAAGTAAAAAACTGTTAATAATTTATTAAAGTGAACAAATGGACTGTACATAGTTTATGTTTGTGTTATTCAGGATTTTGTCTTTTTTTATCCTGCACACACACACACACACACACACACACACACACACACACACACACACACACACACACACACACACACACACA
>JBAMIG010000016.1:6459816-6473591 GCA_037177335.1 Kiunga ballochi | reverse complement strand
ACACACACACACACACACACACACACACACACACACACACACACACACACACACACACACACACACACACACCTCACTCATAACTGCTAAAGAAGAGCAGATTCAGTTTTGGTTCAGAAGATAAATTTAAGGACAGGACAAAATAGGATACTGAGAGAATGTGCATCAGGGCCTCAGGAGGGGTGGGGTGGGGGGCCTTTTTTTCTGAAATAGGACTCAAAGAAAGCCTGGACTACTTTAATACTTGTCCCTCTCATTCCCACCCAGTCTGGCCCTGGCACACAGTCCTAATAATGCAACTAGTTTGGCTGAAGTAGGACAGCAGATGCTACCTACGGATGAAATCTTAACATCTGAATGAATGATGCTGGAACTTTATACCATTTCATCACAAGGGTAAATTTAGCATCCATAAGCTTTTATATTATTTTTTTGTGATATAATCCTACTCCCCTTATGGCACATATTTGCATAAGAGCTCTTAGGTTAAATATTAACCCTCATATGACGCCAATACTGACATTACAATCTTCTCTTCATTTCATATTTTGGTCTAAAATGGGATAATCCTGGACTTCAGATTTTTATGTCTCGAGTCTGTGCAGTCTTATTTCCAGGACAACTACAATGGAACAGAAATAAATACAAAAAGATAACATAAATAATAACATGTAAGCAGGCTCACTGAAGCAGTCCTAATACCTGCAGGGCTAATGGTTTCCATCTCATGTTTTTGAGCAAAGCAGGTGTTGATGTAAGTGTGCTCTGTGGGCGTTTCTTCAGCGTTAGGGTGACACCTGCAGGGTCCCCACGCAGCAGGTTCACCAGGTTCTTCAGCTGCCAGCCCACCTAACAAACAAGGACAGCATAGAAAGGCTAAAAACATGATTTTCATCTTAATCCAGTGGATAGTGAATCATGCAGGGATTTTGATTCAGTTTATGAAAATGATAGATTTTCTCTCTTTAATACTTGGACATTTAATCCACTTGATGCAGAAATTCAGCTGGGAAGCGAGCCATTTTATTTTGGGTGCACTTGTATTCGTAAAAGTACACGTGATCCTGTGGTTTTAATATGTAGCAGAGCATACAGTCTCTTGTGAGGATGTTAAATGCAGATTTGGAGGCCAAGGGCATAGTGTGCCTCTCCTGTCATGCTGTGGTAAAGTCTGCAGCTGTGTATTGTTAGTAACTGCCTGCCTTGTAAATAGTCTTTAACCCAGTTTGAATAATATTTGTCACAAAGCATTCTGCCCAGAGATACAGTCTCTACTGCTGAACCAAATATGCCAGGTCCGGTTTAGGAAGAAATACCTCTTCTATTTGGATGACTGCACTGAATTTTGGTAATCCGAGCAGTCTCAGCATCTGAGCATTAATCAGGCTCTAACCTGGCTGTGTTAATCTGCAAGTAATTTTTTTATTTTGATAGTCAATGTGCAGAAATTTCTACAGACAGTTCTTTAAAGAGAATAGAGTTAGATATTAATGATAAAACCTTTTAAGAAGTAAAACCATGATCTATATCCATATAATTTTTTTAAAACTATTTACTGTTCAGATTCAATTGTTTTGATTGTATCTTATGATAAAAATTTTACACCGACCATTTTTTCACAACAAATTCAATCAACAAGTTCAAATAAAGTTACATTTTTGCCTATTATTTATCTTAACTTTCTTATGCATCATCTTTGCCTCAACAGTCACTTCCATATCAGCCATTTTTTAAAATAAGACACTCACATTAACTTTGGGCCATGTCTAATCACTGGAATACTCCCTACTGCCTTATTTAGGACCCTCAACCACTTCTCACATATGTGGAGTTTAAGCCTGAACATCCAATCTACCATTTTTCTTTGTTTTGTTTGTTGTTGTTTTTTAATTGTAAAGACATGTTTACAACTCTTCTTTTCTCAGATCCCTAAAGGGACTTTCAACAGCAATCAACATCACATCAACGTGCTTAAAATCTGTGTCACACTAAATTAAATGTATTAACAATATTTGATTTAGCTATGGCAGTCAGTCTGACTGACAATGCAGCTTTAGATTATCACACATGTCAACCTGTTTATGTACAAGATCCCTTTCTTAAACTGACACATTAGGTCAGCTGCTGCTCACTCACAAAGAGCTGCAGCGTGATGCTGCTCGTTTCCCAACATCTGTCAGAGAAAATGCATCCAGTTACTACAGCACGCACAAACAGCATACAGTTAACAAACCATAATAGTTTAGATGTTTGCTGTTTTGATGTGGCTTCCAAGAAACAAATCTAATGTGCTTTTTAGTATGAAGACATGATGAAACAGAAACTGAGTCAACAGCCAGATGACAATTAAGCTGCAACATGTCACAGTGTGAATGTGCTGGTGTGATTTATATTATAAATCATGGCTCTATTCCATTTCAGAGCTGTGTATGCATGAGCTACTGAAGCATAACGGATGCTATTATTTACACTTCCACGACAAGTTGCTGCTCTAAAAGGTCTGCTTAGATGCTTCTTCAGTTTCCCCATTAGAGAAGACACAAACATCTCTCTGTTCTCATTTTTGGAAGCTTTTAAACTCTGCATGCTCTACAAGTCCTGACACCACAATCAACTTTGTACTTGCACTTATCCTCAATAAGAAAAGCTCCATTCACGGTTGAGATGACAGACTGAAATAAGCAGATGTTTAATTACCATGCATTTAGCTGTTTCACATCAAGGCAGCAATTATTTCCAACAAAGGGAACTATATTCAAATTCTGCACTGTAGGAAGTTTTGCCCTTACTACTCAAAATAGTTTATGAATGTCTTGCCAAGAGGTACTTTTTCCAGTTATGTGTCTGGCGGAAATCAATAAGAGGTCAATAAACCTTTTTTGATGAATCACAGCAGAGAGATGGTTTTGTTAACAACGGGTTAGCTTGCCTGTGATAACGTCCATTTAGCTTTATAGAAAAATATGAATCTCATCAGATTCCTTTGACAACAACGGCCAAAAGAAATTGTTTTTAGCATAATGAATAACACCTGAACCTCTCCTATAACGGTGCACTAAAATGTCGGCTGTGAATGATTGTGACTTCAACTTATTTGTGCTCAGGTTGAAGCTGTGCACAGCTTAGAATAATGAGATGTCACCATACACCCATGTTAAAATCTGGAGAATGAATAGTGACACCCCAGGTCTAACCCCAATGATGAACTTTATAGCAATGGTCCAAATTTATTTCCCTCTTTTTTTTCCACATAAGTTACAGAAGAGAGGGATTCATAGGTGTTATAAGGGTTTGTAAATTCACCAGCATCCAAGATAAGAAGTCTAACTTTTTGAATAAGCTATGAAACTGAAACAATACAAAAACCCTTAGGGTACATTTGTAAGTGAGGGACTTCTAGACCTGCTTTAATCAGATGATCTAATTTACTAAAGTAACACGTTTATGCAGTGCAACGCATACAAGTTCTCAAAAACCTAACAACATGCTTCTGACACTGTTATTCTTTTATTTCGAAGTAATATTATAAACAGAAATGTTCATAAAAACATCAAGATTTGTAAATGCAAATAAATAAGGCAAATAGAAATCATACAAATTCAGGCAGAATATGAGAAAATACAAACAATTAGAAAAAGAATAATTAACATGGCCTTACCACTGTCTGATGGTTGACCTGAATGACTTCATCTCCAGCATGGATTTTCTTACAGCGGTCAGCCAGGGACTGAAAACACAGAGATTGCTGGGATTTCACTTTAACTCAATCTAATTGGACTCTTTATTTCAATTTTAAAAACATTCCCAAATTCAGCTAATAACAGCTAAAAACTGTTATTTTGTTTGACAACCTTCAACTGTATGAATGAGAAACACTCTGTAGAATTAAAGAATACAGTAAGCGAGAATAAGATGTTATAACTTCACCAAAAATGGACATCAATCTTCTTCAAGCAAACACCCTACACTCAGACACCCTACTTAGACAACTGCCTTATAATGCAAAACCAGTAGTAATTGTTTTATTGAATCTGTTCTAAAAGCTCAAATGCAGGTCAGTCAAACTTATCACAATAAACTTGAATCATGTTAAAAGTCTGTATCCATTTTAGCCATCGTAGTACCAGTCAGCCTCAAATACTGGGATGCACTTTCATTACAAATACTATCAGACTTCGAAGAGGGAGCTTCAGGGAGGAAGAGGTTAAGTGGCTCTCATCACTCTTTAAATTGCTACTGAAGTGAATGAACACAAAGCGGAACAAAGGTGAACACAAAGAGGCTTGTACTTACTCCCTCAGTGGTCCCAGTTATCACATGTAAACCATCATAGGTGGATTTGATATACATGCCCTGTGGGAATATAACAAAAAACATGGTCATGTCATGTGCATAGATACTCAGCAAATCTCAGCACAGGCACAATAATATTTACAGAACAGACCAAAGTCATTTTATATTTGCAAATCTGCATTAATCTGCTTGAAGTGCAAAATAAGTAAAAATCTGGATTTTTTAAATATATTTATTTTTTTATTTTATAAGCAGTAAAAGCTCGGATTGGCCTCACAAAGTTTTAAATAACAACATTTAAATGGTAAAACATCACTTTGCTGTATTTTTCACATGTACTTGCCGTGTTTTAAATTTATCCTGTGTATTTTTGGCCCACTCAAGTCTGCCTCCAAGCCGATTAAATCAAACATGAAGATTACATATCTGCAAATACCGCCGGTCTGTTGCAAGATAGATAAAACTCAAAGCTTTCACTAAAAGGCATCTAAAGTGTGCAACAAACATACACACACAACCAAACTCACACGCAGAAAGGCATGTGTCCACGTGCATAACTGTGTCACACACAGTCACTCACAAATACACAGAAGCAGCGTGCTAGTCTTCAAGACGAGAGGAGGAGGTTTATTTTTAGGCCACTTGGCCCACTGTTGTGTACAGGGTTCACTGTACGGATGAGGGAACTTTCATGGCCGATACGAGCATTTGTGGTGGGGTGGGGTTTGTGTTGTGGCCCTAAGCAGGGCGCGTGTGTTTGGTGTAGGTCAGTGCAAAGACGGAGTCCTGCAAAGATCTACTGGTTATGCAGCAGAAGCACGTGCTTCATAACTGTACTGCTAAACAGTAACTGGGAAAAGATGTAAATATGTTTGTCTGTTGCTACAACGCCATTTTCTCAACATAGCCTTTTGTATTTCACTCATTTCCAACATGGCCAACATGTTTTTCTGTTGCATGGTGTCAGCTGACTCACATGCCCACCAGCTCAACAAAGCCCAGTTCTGGATCATCTACAGCAAAAGCACACAGCGTACTGTCGCTTGTCCTCTATTCAAAGCGACAAATTAAACACTGAATCAAGGAGCAACAAACAAATACAAATAAACCATTTCTTTAATGCAGCTGTCTCTGCTTGAAGCACTTCACGTTGCAATCATCGTGCTGAGAGGAGGAAAAATTTCATAGAATTTTGAAGAAGTAATGGGGAAAATATCTATTTATAATCGGGTCTAAGTAACATATTAAGATAATAAACAGTGTATTTGGTCACTTAATATCAAAAAGTACCTACAATGTTGTTACAGATATGATGGGACACATGTATTTCATCCTAATAGCACATAAACACATCATATGCAGAAAATGGGATATTTCAATGGTGAATCTCCAAAAAAGTCAGAAAAGTATGATGTAATTTATTGTATAGCATCACTTTTTCTTTTATCAACTATCTGGAAACATCTGAAAAGTAAACTGACTAGCTGCATGGAGTTTTAGGAAACAAACACTGTCTCGTTGTGATCTGATGCAGATTTTTACCCTTTGCTTCCAGATTTGTCCTTTCAGGATGCACCAAGTGTTTTATTTTGGTAAAGCGGCTGCAAACCCCTTGGCTCTTTTATTGTGAAGTCATGCTGGCATGATAGATACAGTAAGTGGTTTTATACTGTCCTGCTGAAATATTTAAGAGTTTACTGGAAGAGTTATCTGGATGTTATTAAACTGTAAAACCTCCAAATGCTCACAGAGATGTAAGCTGCCCATGTCATACGTAGGTGTTGCATCCATAGCATTAAAGATGCAGGATACTGAACTGTCCACTGAATAGTCCTCATCTTCTTAGGTCTGCAGGATGAGCATCCACACTTTCCAAAACTATTTGATTAATCTGACCAATAACTCATTTTTACACTTTTTGTCCGAGACCATTTTAACTCAGCTTTGGCTCAATGATGTTTGCATCGGTTCTGGAGTTCACATGTGATTTTTCTTTCTGATGGAGCATTGAGATGTGCTGCTGCCATCAAACTAATTTTCCATGAAATACACAGTTTACACAGGGTCACTATGGTTTGGAATTGGTGTTGTACATATGTGGTTGTTGTTCAAATGAGAAAAAAATGTCTTTTTAAGCAGTTTCATCTGAAAGAAATGGATCAGGATCAGTTTGTAGCTGAGCAGGTGTTTGAGTAAAAGACATGCTACAAATGCCATTTTTGGACCACAAAATATACAAGTCATGCAGTTATGCTTTGTTTTGCTTCTTTGTTTTTTATTAGTATGTACCAGCATTAGTAGTTTTGTACTTTACTTATTTGTAGACTTTATCCTCTTTTCACTTCATCAAACCTGAAAAACAGTTTCACATCTTCATATCTTAAAAAAAAAACTCAAATTATGTTCAAGTTGATCAAATCAATATCTGGTGATGTATAAGAGGAGGCTGGATATGTAAATGAATGGAGTATTGTGCAATCAGAAGCTCAGACTATGCAAGTCAACACTACATGCAAACATTTGTTATTAATATGTTAACAATGTGAAACACTTTGTGCATTTTTTACTTTTCAGACTGTTAAGCTGAAGTTGTTGTGCATAAACTATACTTATATTTCCATATGAGTGTGGTAGCAGACAGAATTGAATTATTGCACTTTTAAGAGTGTCTTTGTCTCAATTTTGGAGTAGGAGGGGATTCACTATTCCCTAACTAATCATTAGACCAATGTATCCACTTAACCCTAGCTGCAGGGACCCATTAGTCCCAGCCATGCTGCTGATGGGCTTATTGGTAATTATCCTGCTGTGTTTATTGAACTATTTACTTGTTCATATGTAAAAAAGGAGGACAAATCATTAAACCTGATGAAACAGGTAGTCAAAGATCTGGGTCCAGTATATGATGGTCCTCTACACAGTGTAGTTTCTAAACCAGTCCAAAAAAAGGCCTATTTTATATTAGGTTTAACTGTTATAACTATTAATCATGAATACAAATGGTCATTCACCTATTATTCTTTTTCTTGACACAATAATCTTTCTCTTTCTTTACAACTAAATACACCGCCATCATCTGCTATTACATTCACTATTATTCTGTTAATTAGAAGCATATAGTTGTGATTACTTTTAGTATAAAGAGTTTATCACCTATTCCTTTTTGTACTGATGTTCATTGACCAGAAAAATAACATGAGCTACAGAGCAACAGGACAACACTTGGCATCTCCACACATATGATTGTGGGATGTAGCCACAATGGACGCTTGAAAGGTTCTTACCAAGCCTTCAGTGGATTTTATGTTGGCTAGCTGTACAACTTCCAAATGTGCAGACTGGGACACCATCGGATCCGAGGAAAGTGTAATAATTTGGTCGCACACTTCAGACAGGGTTTTACACTGAGGACGACACATTAGGGATGATTACAATTTCAAAGTGTGCATAAAATAGCTTAAATTTCTTGGAATTAAGTCAGAAACTCACCACGCTGAGGATCTTGTTTTCTGTTTCGTACACAGAGCAGTCCTGGGGAACATTCAGAGAGCACTGTTACCTCAAGAGAATTCATCTAAATGGAGTTATAATTGGCATTTTAGCTGTAGGTGGATATAAGCAAAAATCGAGCAGTTTGGCACCTATAACCCCCAACACTCCCACACAAGCATTGCACTAACATAAAACAAATGAGTCACCAATGCGGAGGCAAGTCTCTTTATTACTCTTTGCCAATCTTCCTCTCTCAGCCTTCAGCTCTCTCTGCTTTGCCCTCTTTCACTCCCACCTTTAATTTTTCCCCTACCTCCAAATCAATGCTTTTCTCCATAAAGAATAAGCTAAAAGCTATTATGTATCATTTATTTACTGAGTCATACATGACTGACTGTCCTCATACACCAGCAGCGGGCAGAAACAAATGGAATCAAAGATTAGGGATCGATTCTAACCTGATCTGACCCAATGACATATTTTCACCAGCGCTTTAACTGCAGCTAACATTTCTGGTGCTGATTTTTTGTGACGGTTGGAATGAGAAAAAAAAATAGCATTATGGTTATAAAATATCCAGTTTATTTACCTGTTGTACAATTGTTGTGAGCTCAAGACACAGCTGGATCACGTTGTTTCTGGTCACAGAGTAATCTGCTACTGCAGCAAACGGCGACCTGAAAAAGAAGGAGCACCTGAACTGAACCATTAGATCATTCTTCCTTTGACACTAAATCACTGGTAAATAAGTGAAACCATTCAAACATACATTCATCTTAAACTATAATTGTTTTGAGTGATGAAAACTAAATTAAAACCAACATTTAAAATATTTATGCTTACCAGAAGAAAGCAGCTTCTTATTTCATATTTATCAGAAAAACAATTTATTTCTGCTGAAAGTTGTCAGCTTTTAAACTTTAAAAGTCATCAAATGTGTCGTAGATTATGGTGGACCAAAGGGCCCAGAAGCAAGAAGAGAGACATAACTAAAAAGCAATTATTGGGATTTTATTGATTAACAAATGTTTCTACATACTCAATACCCACCCCCCACATTCATCCCCACCCCATCATGAATAAAACTTCCTGTGGTGTATGAACTGACTGGTCTTAAAGAAACTTTTTCTGCAGGAACATCTCACTTCTCGTGGAATAAGGAATGAGTTTTAACCCTGTTGCATGCCCCGCAAGAAACAAAAACGTTTTATCACACACCATTGCTTTGCTTCACAATACCTTTTATTTTTCCTTTTATTTATTTATTCCTGTTTTAATAACTGATCAGCATCACATGCGCATGTGTGTTCATAACTTTGATGTAGTCACAAATCTCTAACGCTGATATTCCACATAATGGTCATTAAGAAACAGAAACATTTCAAAGATTAGGCCAAACACGGACACTCAAATCAAAATGAAAACTGTGTCTGAGCATTAGCCAAAGCTGTAGGACTCTATCTGCACCCATTGGCTAATGACAGTAAACCACACCTCCCAGCAGGACTGGTTCAAATACAGGCCTGACTCTCAGAGCAGGGTTATGATCGTATATAACTGTGTGTTGTAAAGGTAATTTTCCATCTCTTCATTTCCAAGACTTTGGAATTGAACTATGAATGAAGCAATTTATCTAAGATTATGCAAAAAGCCTAGAGAGACATCTCATTAAAGGGACAAAGGGAGTGTATATTTTGACAAGTATGAACAAAATTATACAAAATATGTACATTTGCAATTAATCATAAAACCATTTTTTCCTAGTTTACTGTACAGTTTTATGTGTGGTTACTGAGATGAAATTTCACATTCCTTTTTACTCCCTGGTACAATTAAAAGTAAATTTATTTAGAAAATAAGGACGCTCTAATGATTTTTTACATGGATGCTGATTATACATGTTCTGTCCAAACAATATCTGTTGATCAGCTTCTCATTGTCAAACAAAGACAAAATGTCCTGCAGTTCCTGGGAACATTCAAGCATCTATTTCTCACCTCAGGGTCATCTTCTGCAGGCAACTCCTAACCACTTAGGAAAGCTCAGAGGACTCTTAATTTAAATATAACCCCAATGATATTCCAAGTAGATCAAAAACGCTCACAATAAAATCAATGTAATCATGTATATACCTCCCTTTTCCTATTTTGTTCCCACCGTTTATATGTGGGTTTTGTACCAGCTACCCCCCCCCCTCCACCCCCCCTCCACAGACCAAAGACATGCATGTCAGTCCCATCTGAATGTCTACATTCTTCCTAGGAGTGAGTGTGAGTCTGACTGAATGTTTAACTCTTTGTCGGCTCTGTGATGGACTAATAAAGAGCTCTAGCACCCCCACGTCCCTGCATTTGAATAATCTATTACATTAAGAACACAAAGTTTGTTGTTGTTTTGGGTTTCAGCTTCCTTACTGAGTTTTTCATATAAGCGATATCATGTTTCCTACTATTGAGGGTGATGCCCTGAGGTTTTTATTTCTGCTATTTAATGTGTTAAAGCTACAAACGCATTGAGGCACAAACATGCAGGCCCGATCCCACAAACAAGAAAGGGATAAAGACACATAAAAACATACTCGTTCCACGTCGTCTTGGTCACATTGGCAGAATCTAGTTATATAAGGCCCTTAGTAATCTCTTCCTGTTAGCTGATTGGTCATGGACATTATAGAACATGTAAATGGTCTGTATCTGGTTTGAAAAGAATAGAAACATGCTCACGAGAAGAAAAACAAGATAAAAGCTGTTTTTTTTTAAAGCCAGTTTTATGTTTGATTAAATGCATGTCAGTTTTAAATCATATGAAAGAATTAAAAAAACATAAATGCTAACTGAGTGCTATATCTTTATGGCTTTGCTTGCAAATGTCATAAACACTTTGTGGGGGAATCCATCATCGTCTGTGCTGATAAATCCATAATTACATATATACCCCGATGTTTCTATACTCTCACTACACATTACAGGACCAGGTTTTTGCAAATCTCACCTGTCTAGCCATGCAAGAAGGCTCTTGGCAGCTGCAATGAGGTCCACAACAGAAGTAAGGAAGTCATTGGGCAGTTTGCGAGTGGCTCGGCCATCATAATGGCCACTGCGCCGCCGGCCAGTGATGAAGTTCTGCAGGTTTTTGGCAGATGCACTGAGTTTATGAGAAAGCGTCTTCAGATTCTCAGTCTCCAGCCCATAATTCTAAAGGAGAGAAGAAAGTAAAATCCCTCTACTTGAACACTCTGTCCATGTTCATTTTAACCAAGGTGATTTCCAAGAATTTCTCCACCATGGAGACTGAAACCTATTGTTGTCTTCATACTACTTTATAAGAAAAAAATCCACTTTTCTGCACAGCAGAAATGCTGCAAATATAAACAAACCATGTGAGAAACCAGCTGTCCCTTTAAGTATCAGTGCATAGCTGAGCACTCATTACCTTGCATGTTGCACGTGCAGCTTGTGGCGTCTCAGTCTCCCACATAAGAATTTTCTTGGGAGGAGAGAAAGCAGCAGGAGGTCCAGTAATCATATTTAATACGGGAGTGCCTGACAGACTTAAAACTAAATCCCAGTTACATAAGAGGCTTTGGTGCTGAAGTAGCGTCCCCTGTGCAGGGATGAAGGATGTGAGTAGTTTAAGTTCAGATTGTGTGTGCGACCCTCAGTCCATCCAGTATCTCTATATGTGTCTGGGGTTAACACAAACCAATCTCTATCACGTTTCCACCCACCTGCCACTCAGTTCAACTTCTCAATCATCTATTATTTCATCCCTTCACATATTTACTCCATTTTGGGTGCAAAAGCAGATTATCTTGTCAAGTAATTCATGTGGACCTTTGGATTTCAGTGTGTTGTTTATACAAAATAAGCGATTTGAGCAGATATTCCTACAGAGTGGAAAATAATTAAATACATTTTGTGCAAACTTTTTGATCTTTTGTCTACTAAACAATGAAACAAACAATGAAAGCCTTGCACTAATGAGAGATGCTGCGTGAACTAAAGTGGCCGATTAACAAAGATCCAACACTTAAGTATGAGCGAATGGGAAAAAGGAGTAATGTTTACAATGTTTGCAAGGTTTGCCAGGACAGAGTTTTTCCTGAGCCTCTAAAGCAGAAAATAGCAAAACAGCCTAAATCAAAGCCTTTGTTAATAGTCTAAAAAATTAGATCAATGAATCCATATTTATATTTGAAAAAAACTGACATATAATGGACACTTTGTCTGTCTTTGAGAAATTGCCCATTCTCTCTTTTACAGCCAAAAACATCACTATCTGCTTCATCTCAAAGGAAAATCCAAACTAATCCATTTAAAACATGTATCTCTCTCAGCGACAGAGAGAAGAGAAAAAAAATCCAGCTCTACTGTATTATTACATCACTGAAAGTTTTTATCATCTTCTTTTGTGACGGTTCCCATTTGCTACCAAACTTTTTGCACAGAGACTAAAATGCATTGCATTATGTTATCCCATCAACAGCTACAGGCTAATTCCTCTCCCAACCAGGAAGTTAAAGCTGTCGTTACCTCCCTGTTGTGATCTCGCCAGCATTAATCACAACAAGTTAACCAAGTCGTTGCAGTAATATGTGAACACGGCGCCATGACCCGAATCAGTTCATGCTCTTATCACTTTAGCAACCTAATGAACGTATCAAATGGACTGAGCAGCTGTGCCCAGCAGCAGAAGTCACTTAAAATGTGGCTGTAATCCATCTCTGCACTAACGGCAGTTTTAAGACTCACCTGCCTAAAGTGGCGTATATTTTAGATGACTACTTTCTAACAGATCTGATGTATTGCTTTAGAAGTGTGGCCTAATTGCACTTACATTTGATGCCCTTTGGAAAACTAAGGAAGCAGTTTATCTGCAGAAATGTCATCTTATGACTAAAGTTACTGTACATAGTGGGAGGAATATGTTGTGGGAAGTTTGGACTCACCAGAGCACAGAGTAGATCCACAGCTTCTAGAATGAGCTCCTGATGACCAATTCTAGATACTCCTAAATCCTCTAGCTCCTGGTGGGTGATGCGCAGCAGCTGGTCCCCCCCTACTTTCTCTTTCTCAAAGGTTTTGATGTACTGCTGCAGGCAGTCATCCAGACCTGAGGGAACCACACAGGAAAATGTGTCGGCAAGTGGAAAATGTAATTTCAAAAGAATGACTTGATTTCAGATGTTCTAACAAGGCTTCATGTTGCTCTCTTTACCAGAGTTAGCACCATAAATCTGACAAGTGTGAGAGCACAGGTTGTATTTTGCACATTCAAGTGTGAATACAGTCAATGTCACGAGAGCAATCTGACACCCCCAACACCCCTACGCCCCTCCCCGAACATCACTGAGCTGCAATGTCAGGTATAAACAGGAGAGAAAAAGGCTCTCATATAAACAGGAAAGTGATTCTGTGCTAAGCTTGTTTTATATATTCTAGCCCTGCAGGAGGAATGGAGACATTTGGAGGAACAGCAAATTAAGTTCAGCAGACTAAAATACAATGACTCTGGAGCTCCTGTCTGCAAAAACACTTTTATGGTTCACCTTTTGAAATTTATAAGTCAAAAATGGGTAAATAGATACAATAATATACTTCATGGTTGTGATTAACACAAAAACCCACAAGGGATAAGGATTCTTACTCAGAATTAAAATGTACCTGTTTGGCAAATAAAAAACATACAGTATAATAGGCTGTTTTTTCTGGCTCCAGTCTAAACACAATGTGTTAACCAAACTATCTGAAATAATTTCATTAAGTTTTTTATTTGTTTGTTTGTTTTTTTTAATGGATTTTCTACTACTTTCTTATTTACCTCAGTTTGGTAACTCCACAGAAAATTATATTAAAATAAAAAGTCAAATAAATAAAGAACTTTTCATGCAAGTGTCAGAGCTGAATAAAATATTTTGTAGATAGATAGATAGATAGATAGATAGATAGATAGATAGATAGATAGATAGATAGATAGATAGATAGATAGAT
>JBAMIG010000016.1:6422658-6450228 GCA_037177335.1 Kiunga ballochi | reverse complement strand
TGTGTGTGTGTGTGTGTGTGTGTGTGTGTGGTAGTGTTTGTGTGTGTGTATGGTAGTGTGTTTGTGTGTGTGTGTGTATGTCTATGTTAGTGTGTGTGTGTGTGTATGGTAGTGTGTGTGTGTGTGCTCTCATACATATGCGACCAATGTCTATATGATTACAGAAACAACACGATTTTTGTGATCATGTGACTGGATACAGCTTCTATAAATTGTGATGCTTTTTTTAACTTTATGAATCATATTTTGCAGCCAGAGGAAGATTTTGGCATTTCTGCTCATGCACACTAGCAGACAAGGGTTTGAAATACATTTTTTATAAAAACTGGAAATATCTGACCATAGTCTCATAAAATATAATGGGAAGATCCAATCAATGAAATGGTATAAAATAATAAAAGAATACATTTTGAATACAAAGAATTACCTCTGCTCCTTGATTTTCAACAATACATAAAAAATGTAATGTCTTGGAAAATGTAAAGTTTTCAACAAAGGTCCTCGTTCCTTCTGGCTTATGGGCTGTTTCATATAAAGCATAAAATATTAAAGCCATGATATAATGGATATACAGTTAAATACTTAACTTAAGTTAAATATGATAGGACTTTACTGGAACTTTTAGAATTGACTGTTTTTCCATTTCAACTTAAATTGTCTTAAAAGCTCATATATATGTATCTTTTTTCAAAGATTGCATGTTTGTTTAGCCTTCATTATACAGTTAGCAGACAGAAAAATGTGTCAAATCAAAGTCAGTTTTATTGTCAATTTCTTTACATGTACTGGACATACAAAGGAATCGAAAGTATGTTTCCCACTATCCCATGCGTGTACATGTACCACAGTAAAGTGCAGACACACAACAGGAAGACAAGACAAGACAATCCTAGCTAAGTAAAGTGTACATAGAGAATATGCAGCAAAAGGCTACCCTGTGGAAGAGCTGTATTCTGTACAGGATCTGGCTGTTCAACCAGTGGACCAAACATCACTCTTCTGTTATCAACATTTCTTGGATTTCTTGTGAAAACCAACAGATATTTCTTCATATACCTGTGCTTTGCTCCTTGCTGCCCATCATTAGGTATCTTCATCAGATGAGCTTCCTCTGAGTTTTCTATGTTGCCTTCCTAATCTGACACTCCTCAAAATAACGGATCTTCCTCATTGTTGCCATTATGTTAGTTTCTGAACAAACAGGTCACATAAGTCTGTTATGAATTGCCCACCTTTATCCTTTCTTTCTGTTATTATCTTCATCACAGGTGCAGATGTTGTCTGTTTCTCAGCACCATTTGACCCCTGCTGTTCTCTTCGTGCATCATAAATAATCCCTCCTGTGCTTTCACAGTTACTTACCATGGACATGTTCACAGATGTAAATAATCTACCAGTAGCTTTTACATAAAACTGCATGCCTGCAAACATGAAGGCAGATGCGGACAAATAAATGCAGTCCAAAACATAACATTCTTGGCCAATTGTTTGTTTGTTTTTTTAATTCAGAAATATGACCTTTAATATTTCATTATTTCAAAGTTTCCTAAAACCATCATTTTCAATTTTATAAGCCTCACTGGTATCCAGAATCCTTCCAAATAAACAGATTAAGTAAGACCCAAAGCAACTTCAGTGTTTAAAAATTTGTAGAAAAGCATCTTTACAAAGACCAAACAAATATACATGTATTTTTTTTATTTCTAAGTTTTTTTCTGGGGAGGCTATTCAAGAAAAGCCACACAATTTCAAGCTAAAAGGTAGATATTTTGGTTGTTTTACTGGTTTCAAATGTTGAGATAGGTCACATTTGACCAAAACAGTATGGAAGGGTTAGTGGTTAATACTGCAGGAAAACACAGTAAATTTATCAGAATACTAGTTAGTAAATGTTGGAGCAAAATATCAGGCAAAGGTTGTATTGATCAGTGTGGTGCTAATTCACTCAGCTGCAGTTCCGTTTGATACCAGGTAGTGGCGCTGTAGGTAGCTGCACACCAACTGCTGTTACACCAAAGAAGAAGAAAAAGTGCCCAGCACCAGAAGGAAGCATTTCCTGGTTGGAAGTGAATTTTCTAGAAGTCTTGGTAAGACAGCTCACTTAAAAAAATCACTTAATATTCAGTAGAGGTAAAGCTATATTAACGTTATAATACGTGTATTTGACGTATACTTTGTATATGAACGTCGTGTGGTCGTACTTTTCAACGTACACATACATGACTTGGTTTTCTGCATCTCATTCTGTTTCCTCAGTTAGAGACTGGTTTTGTTACAACAGTAGTAATAAAAGTAAAGTATTTTGGTATTTAATGTTGTCACATTTACAAACACTTGTTGAACTGATTTGTCTATTTTTTCCCATCTTTGTTGAGTATAATAAATTTGAACATGGCACATTATGGCATGTAGTTAGAGAAACAGAATAAAGTCAGGAGTTAATGTTTGGACTTAAGAGTTTAGTCACCTACATTTATATATTAAGCCAAAGCTATTTCATAATATTTAGGACAAAGTGTCTGCTATCTATTATAATATCAGCAAGAACATAAAATCCATTGAAACTTTGAGACAAAAAGAAAAGACAACAGTATCCTACAGATTTAGCAGTACAATGGAGTGCTTATGTTTATTCCTCTTGCAGAAAGAATATTGACAGCCTCACTGAATAAAAATGGATGACACGGTGAACACGCCATCAGAGACTTCTTCCATTGGGGAGGCTGTGTCAGGTAGAGGAAGAGGAGGAGGGGAAGGCGAAGAGAGAGTTTCTGATGACGATGATCTTTACTACATCCCTCCCAGAAGACCATCTCTAGAGCTGGGATCAAGTCCGATGGACACTGGAGCTTGGTAATGAGAAATGTTTGTGTTTCTAACAAAAGGAGTCTTTTGTCTTTCCAGATTCTATTTTTGTTGTGATATTTAAAAAACTGAAACGCCTCAGCCTCTTTCTAGTGGAGGAATTAGAGAACATCACTTCTTTCAGAATGCACAACACATCATTTAGCACGCAGTGCTGAGGCATAAAACACTCAATACAAAAACTATATCACAAAGTATGTTAACGTGCATTACCGTATAGAAAAGCAGAGATCAACGCATTGTTTTGAATAATATCATTTAAATATTTTAGTGTGAACGGTAAATTATATTTAACAGATGAAATAAAGCTGATTTCTTTTGGACATAAACTGCCTTTATTAGAGCTAAACAATTAAACAAAGGTGGCGATGGCAACATGGCCAATGACTAGTGTTGCTTGTTTTCTCTGGCTTCCTCCCACCCTCCAAAGACACGTGTTTAAGATGAATTGCTTATTCTAAATCATCCCTAGGAGTAAGTATGCGTGGTTGTCTGTTTCTCTGTGATGGACTGGTGACCTGTGCAGGGTGTACACTGCCTCTCATCTGCTATTTGCTGGGATAGGCTCCAGCTTCCTTCAGAGTAAGGGGTATAGGAAATGAATTAATATAAAACCAAAATGAAGCCTTTCTTTGTCAGCTCGTAGCTTCTACTTGAAGAGAAAGAAGTGAACTTAAAACGGCTGCTTATTTTTTACTTGCTGTAGAAAACTGTGATTGCTTATTTGCCACTAAGTGTTTTACTGTCTTTCATTCTTCTCTGCAGGTGTTTCGTTGAGCACGCTGTATCCCCCGTTGCGAGCTACGGGACAATGAGCAGTGAGGATGAATTGGCTATGGAGGAAAATGAGGATTGCTCTCACACAGGGTACAAACAAAGAGAAAATCTGAGAGTTATATTTTTACAGAACTGGACGAAAAAATGTAATATTGATCTTTGTAAAGCCTTCTTGCTTTTCTGGTTTTAGGCTCCTCCTGGAGAGAACAGATTCATTCTCCAGCTGCTATTCTATTGAAAGTGATAACTGCGAAAAGAAAACTCTCAAGTAAGAACTTACTTTGGATTTCTGTATGTTAGCGTGTAGGACAGCATTATAGTTTATAGATAGTACTTTAATGTAAGATCTGCATTGTGATTGTGATCCCAAGGGTTAAAAGTAAAGACGGTGCTTCACAGCCTTCTGACAACCCTGAGGAAGTGCAAAAACCAGAGGAGCCTTTGCATCCGTCTTATACAGTAGGATTTGTTTTTAAGGTCAGCTCATTCTGCTCTTTTTCATTTATCAACTTTTAATTAACAACACACCCCAACATGCACATCCTACCTGATCTGTCTGTAATTACTTTCATTGTTTGTTTTTATTAGACCATATGCGATGTTCTGAAGAAGCTGCCGAATGATGATCTAGAAACTTTAAAGTGGATACTGTGGAAATGTTACCCTGAGTCATTCACGGCTTCTCCCCGAAGCATGGATATATTAAACATTGTGGACCGGCTTCTCGAGTTTTATGGCCTTGAAACATCTTTGAAGATGACCAAAGCTCTTCTGGACCAGATGGGGAAAAAAGGCTTGTGTGCAGAATTTGAGCAGAAATGCCTCACGAGTAAGTGCATTTCCATTGTACCTATAAATTAGCATAATTAAAAAATAAAATGGATACATCAATGAGTAAACAAACAAACAACTTTTTTTCTCTTTTTTTTCCCCCCAGATGAAGTCTGTTACAATTTACGTGAGACTCTGAAGAAGAAGTACGGGGAAGTAGATCAGGATTTGACCACAGAAGGAAAGAAGAGGCCCTTAAATGATCTCTATACTGATGTCTACATATCCTCAAATTCAAATAATGGCCCGAATATTGAACATGAGATCATGACCATAAAAAAGCTTGCCAACAAATCAACAAAGATTGCGACCCAGATTTCTACCAAAGACATTTTGAAATCGTGGGAAGAGGAGAATCAGGCGCACTCGAATTTGCTTTTTCTCACCGGAGTGGCAGGATCAGGAAAGTCTATGGCATTCAGAAGACTAATCTTCGATTGGATTGAGGATCAGTCATCTAAGTTCGTCTTGTTCCCTGTGACCATCAGGGAGCTTAAACAGTTTGAGGACACACAAATCTCTTTTGTAGATTTACTTCAGAAGTTGTACCCAGAAACAACTAAACTAGATCTGAATGCTTTTGGCTGGGGCAGCGACTACAGATTGGTTTTTGTCATTGATGGTTTAGATCAACTCGGTGAAGAAATAGACTTCGGAAAGGTAGAGATTCACACGGATCCCCTTAAAGCCACCAGCCTGAAAGTCAACTTGACAAGCCTCCTCAGAGGAAGGATTTTCAATCGTAGCGTCAACATAGTCCTTTGTAGGCCGCATGTTAAGTCCTGGGTTGCTTGGGACATGCATTATGATGAGCGAGAAGTGTGTGGTTTCCATGACCCCGAAAAGGACGAATACTTCAAGAAAAGGTTTGAAGACCCAGATCAAGCAAGCAGAGTTATTGAGTATGTCAAGTCTCTCAAAACCCTCCACATCTTGTGCCACCTCCCATTGTTCTGTACTTTAGTGGCTGATGAGTGCCAACATGTTTTTAGGGAGAAAGGAACGCAAGCACAGCTGCCTAGTAGCATCACCTACATGTACACAAAGCTGATGCTGACACTCCTTAACCGGGGTAAGTTAAGAACTTCGTTTTGTGAGCCGGGTAAAGAAAGCGAGTTTCTCATGAAACTGGGACAGATAGCTCTGACCATGCAGGAAAGTGGCGAGTTCACGATGATCAAGTGCGACTGGACCGAGAGCGGGATGAACACAGACAAGGCGCACAACTGTGGCCTGTTAACACAATTCACTGTGACATCTTACGTCTTGTATTCTGAGAGAGTCCAAAGCTTTATCCACCCCACCATGCAAGAGTACCTGGCGGCTCTTTATGTCTATCTCTCCTTTAGAAACCAGGGAAAGAACATTTTTGAACAGCAGTTGAAATCTAAGATCAAGGGGATCTTCAAAGGGCCGCAAATCATGGAGCTGTATAAGTGTGCTGTAGAAAAAAGCCTGCAGTATGAGGACGGCAAACTGGACTTGTTCCTGTGTTTTCTGTTCGGATTGGCACGCAAGTCCAACCAAGAACTTCTTGATGACTTTTGCGGCTCTCCTTCAAAGGTTGTAGACTTCACCGAAAGTGCCGCTTTGCTTCTTAGAAAGAGGAGCAGAGAAAACCCTGAGAGGAGTAGCAACTTGCAGCGGTGTCTGAAGGAGTTGGGTGTGTGAGCTAAAGACTCAGGAACCCCCAGTGGAGCGCTGTCCACAATATATTCATGCAAAATCATGACAAAAGCTCTTGCTGCTGGTTACCATCTTTCTTTTTTTAACCATGTTAAACACTATTGGGATTTTGTGCACTTAAGATTTAATCATACTGAATGTCTATGTTTACATGTCCAGTTGGGTTTAGATGCATTTATTTAGACTTAGCCGCTTTGTCTTTGTGTGCATGGCAATGAATGACATGCTGCCTCTTATAACCTGAGGAGCATCATCACATATCAAAGAACGGCTTATTTCACAGCATAGGCGTTTATCATGAAGTTATGTGAGTAAATGAGGTAAATTTACAATGATGTGGAGTGGTACTGGGTTACTTTAGTAATTTCGAGGTACTTGGGCACCGTGTTACAGATCAGAACAATATAATTTAATCCCTGACTTTTATAAGGGCTCGTTGGAATACATGTAAATATGCAGTGTTTTTGTGGTGAGTGTGACTCATATTGTATAAATAAGTATTTAAACGTATGGTTTAAATGTAAGCTTTGGTGTATGAATGAGGAGTGCATTGCACATGGTTTTAATGTGGAGAATATAAAACAGCAGTACTGGTTGACATGTTTGTGTTGTCTTGTTATTGCAAAGGGCTTTTCTTACTTTTAATATATTGTGCTGCTCAAATATTTTTAAAAAACTTTTAGTTGGGTATGATTTTGGTCAGATTTATAAGTATTGGCTAAGGTCCATGTTTTCACTTTCCACTGCCAGAAGTACAAATACAAGCTTTAGTTTCATGATGTGATGTAGCAATACACATCCCATGCTTAGTCTGTCACAAATGAACATGACTAATCAAGAGAGGAAAGAACAGGGAAGTTTGCTTTTTTTTTAACAGCAGATGGCAAAGCCTGTTGGAGACCAGTAGACCTTCCATGCTGGGATGGCACTATCAAGTATGCATATGGTCACATACTGCCCACATAATCTCAGAATACTTTCTGAGTGATCAGATTGAAATGACTGCATTACATCTTGAGTTTTACCACCTGAACAGGGCCTTTATGCACTCAGCTGGACTATTAAAGATGTGAGGTAACTGATGTGGAATAACTCCCATATTGATGTGCAAAGGTTTCTGAATTAAAAGGGGGAATTATGTTAACATCTAACAAAGGTTAAACATTTAGCTAGGTTCTTTAATCTCCATCTATATGTGAATAAAGATAAAGCACGAAGGCATTTTTAGTTCTCTTAAATATCCTGCATTAGTTTTATTTGATCCAAAAGGACATTTAAAGATGACTTACTGCTGGTAAACACCAGAGGCAAGCACAGAGAAGGGCCTTTATTGTTAAAATAGTCTCTTTGTTCAACAAGCAGCAGAAAGTACACAGAGTCTCGCATGAAAGGCTTCTTCTGGATGTTCCCACGGCTAAAGTGCAGAGTCCTTAAAATGCTGCATCACAAACACAGTTTTTCTTCTCAAAGGGAAAACAGCTGCAGCGGTTTCACTATCAGGAAATTCTTACCTAATGACTTACTGAAGCAGCAAATGCAGACTAGACTTGTACATATCCTTATCTTTAGAAGCTATTTAACAAAGCTTCCCATTTAATAATCCCAATCCCATTATTGGTCCACTAATCTCTTGAGATTCTTCCTCTAAACCTGAAGAACAAGCTTTGGTAAACCAATGAACAACAGCACACAACTAAACCTTCAGATAAAATGGAGATGCACCGCACACTTTTATACAAAGTCACTATTAAACTTATTTGGCTAAATTAAAGTGAACAGATCCAGCATTCAGTTTTCCCCCAGTCCTTCACCAGTACTTATTACTAACGTGGTATGCTTTTGGTCCCTTCCCACTGCATTTGTTACAACACAGCTGAAAGTGGATTTGAAATCTTCTGATGTGACGTTCTTCAACAGCAAACTCTTCTGTAGGATTGAACCCTCCTCTGAAGATAATCTGGAACAGCATTGCATCATTTATTACAGAACAGACCTTGAAGGACACGGATGGTTTAATTTCAGTTTTAACACAAAACTCACTCATTTAACTCGACTATCCTGCCGTGACTCTGTGTGCATTCAGGGAAAGAGCCGTTGATGAGCCAGTAAATGAGTGACTCATCATCATCACAATTTGTCAACGCGTCACAGTGAAGAACCAGCTGTTTACCTGTAAAACATGAACATAATCAGATCAAAAATACAGCTTCACTGCGTGTGCAGGGTCTCTTTGTGCTAAAACTAAATAAACTGATATATGTGAAGCCTGTTACCTGTTTCAGCCAGGATTTTGGCACGTTTTGGTCCAATAATCTGTGGAGATTTCTCCTCTGAAACTGAAGAACAAACTTTGGTAAACCCAATTATTAATGGCACCAAAGTAAAGCTGCCTTTCAGATCTAATTTAGATGTACCTGGAAATCCATCTGCGAGCAGCAAACACAGACTTCCCAAAGCTGCAGAGACACAATACGATCATAACCAGGTATCACACCACAGATAAAGCCACTGGGTTAGTATCATAACAAGCAGTTACCTTTGACAACAGATGACAGCTTCATTTTGACTCCTTTAGTGAGTGGCATTCGCTGCAGACTGCTGTTTGGGATTATTATTTATACACACACACGTAACCTCCCCTTTGGCTACTCACTAGTATAAGGGGATTTCTTTACAAGTTCCTCTTGCGTGTTCTTTTCAGGTCATCTTCACACAACTCAGCTGGTTATTTTATTCATTAAAAACAATTGATCCCTGAGAACTTATATAAAATGAGTTGCATTCAGCATGAAGCATCATCTAATGGGTGTTAAAACAACTTGTAAACAAATGATTTGTTACAAATCTAAACTCAGTTGCATTTTTAACTGATTTTAAATGTTAAAATAAACATGCAGAAGTCTCAGGATGAATGATGATTCCCCCTCCTGCTACGTCTGATCTGTATCAACACCAACACATTTATGTAGTTAAAGGATCATCCTGCAATATTTTCCTTTGGCTAATTTAACTAAACACTATTCTACTTAAAAAAAAAAGCAAAGATCACACAGGAAAACCCTGAATAGATGCTTTTAATTTGTTTTTTTATTTGATCATTGTTAATAAGACTCGCACAGTCATTCCAGCTCAGAGGAGACTCCAATAACCAGCATTGTTAGGGGTAAAAGTGAAAATAGATGTGAGGTTTGCCAGATGGTTAGGAGCAGTTTCCATGACTTAAATCTCAAACATACATAACAAATACAGTGATGTATACTGTAAATATGACACGTGGGTTTTCCCGGAGATGACTACGTCTACGAGCAAAAGGTGTGACGGTCAACAAAACGTCACTAGGTCAGAATACGTGACCATCTTTAATGAGTGATATTTATGAGGAAGTAATGACTAAAGCTGGTTTCAATTCAATGTTTATTACTCATGTAGGATAACGTTCAGATATGAGGATGACAAACTCCAGCATGATCATTTGTTTTGACAACATTTAAGACATAAATGAGTAAAATACAGCTCTTCGGTGATGTTGGGAGCTGCTTTACTCGTCCATATAATGAGCGGACCGATGACTGGAGTTAGACGCCGTGTAAAGAAAACCCTGAAAAACTGACAAGACACCCAGATTCTCATTATTAATAAAATCCAAATAACCGTAAATACAGATATGTGCCTATAAATATTTACAAAAAGCAGACACATTTACTGGTGTTTTAGTTCAGCGTTAGGCCCACAGTCTTTAGAGCCAGTGCATATCTTCTCCACGGGGTATCTTTGTCCATTTCAGCAAGTCACAGGTCACTCCAGACCTAGGACATAGTTAATACCTTGTACAAAGCCAATAATAACCGGCTGCCAGGCCACCAAGTATCGCAGCCAGTCTAAAAGTTGTCCATACATGACGTGTGGCCTTTCCCAGCTGAAAGAAATTAGTTAAAGAAAAAACATTAAACTCAATAATTAGTGTTAACATGCAGCATCTAGTGAGGAGAATCCAGAAGACGTAAATGTTAAAGTGAGAGAATGTTTTCTACAGAAAATGTCCTGATCCAAAAGTAGGAACAGGAACTGATAATGTACTCTATAAAGTCCTAATAATGCGATTTTTTACAACCAGCCATGAGCTGTCAGAAAATGTCAGCTTCAGTTTGCACCCGACACTTCCACTGTATGACAAGAGAAAGCATAACAATCAAAAAGCAACCTGCTCTTATGCAATTCAGTAAATACTACTGCTAAAATAACCTGAACGAGTCCAGTTAGGTTTGGTTTCAACTACTTTTAGATGGAAATGTTCCCGAGCTTATGCAATATATATAAGACATCATTCACTACTCAATCACATGTTTTGGTAGAAAATTCAGTAACTTTAAAGATATAAAGAAAGGAAAGAAGAACTGAAATACAGCACAACAAAAATATTGTTAAGTAGCAAAATCAAAATGTGTCATATAAAAAAGGATACGGGTTACTGAACATCCTCTTCAGATCCACCTTTTCCTTGCAGTACGGGCACATTTGCTTCTTCCCAACGATACACCATCCTCTTATGCAGAACTCATGGAAACTTGATGCAGAGTTAAGGTTGAACTACAGGAGCTTAAACTCTAAATAATGTAAAAACTAAGCAATGTAAGAAAATAATGAAATATTTACCAAACCAGACCATTTTAATTCAAATATAGGAAATATGGAATGATAAAAAGATTTAAAAGTTAGAAATGAAACCTCAATTTTTTCAATCTTTCACAAATATTTGTGCTCATTTTTATCCCAAAATCTTATCCTCCAATAAAGTCTGTCCTGCAGGGTCTGGATGTGTTCTGCAGCAACAAACCAGAATCAGATCAGGTGGTTCGACAGAACGTAAGTTACTGAGTAGAGACATTTAGCTTGAATCACATGTTAGGAGCAGGGAAACATCTAAAACCAGCAGAACTGACCGAGCTGGATATCCCTGCTCCAAGGTACTCATAAAATGCACCAAAAGAACAAAATTGGTCTGATTTTATTGGATATCATGCACTTGCACTCTGCAGGAACTTTAGGAAGTTATCTTATCAGGATCTGGAAAGTAATAAACTGAATCCCTTAAGTATAAAACACTATTTTTTTTTAGCTATCGGTAATCTACAATGTGATAAACATGAAACAGCCTATGTCATATTTTTCCAGTTCTGGGTACTGTTGGTTGAAATAAACAATACATGATGCCAAAAAAAAGCTTTGTGGTGATAACAGTGCACAAATAGCACATCAGCGTAACCATGGGGAAGTAACATGATTTGACATAAACAGTCTAGTCTAAAGGTCAGGCTAACCTTACCAATTCCTCTTTGAGTTGAAATATGAGGATATGCTGTAGTTCCTGATACAAATCCATAATTACTTTAGTCTTTAGAGAAATGCAAGCCTTCAAATGCAGCTTAACTTCTCCATCACTGATAAGGATACACATGATTGCAGGATAGTCTGTACGTGTTCTCGATAATCCCTTCCTCACTGACATCTACAAGAATGGGCTGGCCGCACACAGCACAGATATTGTCAGAGAGGTGCTTAGTCGGCATGCCCGTAGCACTGTAAAACTGAGGAGAGAAAATTAACATTTTAATTCACAATCAATAGGAGTGCGCAAAGATTTACAGCATGCATTTGTTGCCTTACCCCAACAGTTGAAGCCATGAAGTCTGCACACAACTCTGCAAAGTCCCTTCCAAGGACACCATAGTAAAGCCCGTAGAAAAGTAATGAAACACCAAAGTCCATCGCATCTTCTGGCTTTATCCTGGACAGAGAATGAGGGGACACTGCATCTCGTTCACCTCTCTCACTAATGATGCAACAACTCTTTGATACTTTTGCTAAACAAAAAAGTGGAGGCTTTAAACGGTAGAAAATGTGAGGAAATCTGCATTTGGTGGGTTATTTTGTTGTTGTAACGATGCTTCCGAACAAATAGTTGCAAACCCTATCCATTTCTGGGTGAGCTTATTCCACCATGACTCTTGGAAGTTACACTTTCCTTTTGAGACAAATAAAGTGTCTTTTACTTCATTTTATTTTTTACGTCCTGGTACCTAAGTTACAGACACTCTTCAGCAGGGAAGAACAGGATCACAATCACAAAAATGCCCCAGAGAACATTAGGATAATTGCTACATTGACATTGTAACAACTCTTGGTGGAGACAGTGCGAAAGTGCAAAGAAGTACGGGAAAGCATTTTTCTCACTGTGAAAATAAAGGTTATCATAACTGGAGGCATTCTCAGCTCTATGCAGTAAACATAAAAGAGCGGCTGAAGAATTTGTATCAATACTCTTTGGGAAGAGGAATGTGTCAGACTTTGTTCACAAAGGGAAGCAAAATAAGGAGGCTCAGACTCAAATATATAAAATAAATGTATATGTCCAGTTCCAGTAAAACAACGAGCAGAGGAGCCAGAGGACAGTACCTATAAGAGTAGTGATTACTAAGGGTGTAAAGACAGCACCATCTACTGGTGACCAAGTGCAAATGCATGAGACAAACACCAAGAAGCAGCAAATATGATTTTTTAAGAGCCAAATTGCTCATTTAACTATAAAAATACATACCTGAATATTACATGAATACCAAAAAGTGTAAACATGACAACACTGTAACCAACTATTCCTGTGGCATAGCTGATCTTGTACAGAAGAAGAAACCACTTGTACACCAACCTACAGAAACAAAGAGAAAATTTTGCTTCTTCATTATAACTTTAAGACAGAAGTTTACTCTGCGCCAATAAATAAACATTGATTTAAATCAACGGGATAAAAAACCTCCAGACAAATAAAATAACATGGATCATATTGTTTAGAATAGAATATTAAACTGAGTTTTGTTGTTTTGTAGATTACTATGACACATACCACCAATACATTATAGCTCACCACAACCCATCGTCAATCACCATCCTTTACCTTGGTGTGGTACAGTTCAGTGGCTTACGGGTGGCACGGTAGGAGATGTATGCTGTGATGACAGTGAAGATAAACCACGTGGACAGGAATCTCCACCAATGGAGTTTGGTAGTAAAGTAAAGAGGAACTACCCACATCTGGAACAGAGTCACCAGCTAAAAGACAGCAGAGTGTGCCCGTAAGAACATGGGTATACACATGGGATACAAAGTCTATTTATAATCAGGCATATGCAAATGCAAATACACTCCATGTTAAATAAAATGAGATATTTTACATAAACAAAAATACTAGTGGTACTCGGTGCATATATTACTACAGTGATTGCCGTTATGTGGATAAAAATAAGAGAAATTCACATTAGAGTTGCATAAATGTTTTTTAAATTTACTTTAACATCACTAAACACACACATACACATCCTTTGTTACTTGTTAAAATGGTTCTGTAAAAAACACACAAAACATTTTGTAAACACAATTGTATTTCCACATTTGTATAGATAACTTTGTCATTGGCACCTTACATTGTAAGACTTTGGATGTCTTTGCTTCCACTGCACAAGAACTAACTGGGTAACAACCAGGGTCACAATGAGGATCAGCACCATCTCTGCATGCATGGCCTCATGGCCTTTGTGCTTGGCATGCATTTTTGCATGCTCCACCCTGTGGAAAAGAAATGCACTTAGTTAATCGTACACAGCATCATCACACTATTTAATTCAATTAAGCTTTATTTGTATGATGTCCTTTCACAACAATGTCATCTCAGGGCGCTTTACAGACACATCAATTTGAAAAATTTCAAAATAAAGAGCCCAACAAATTGCTAGAATGGATGGATAGATTAAGAGATGAACACTAACCTCCATTTCTCTTCTGGTGAAAGCTTGGATGGATCAAACTAAACAAAGATCAAAATAAAGATAAAAAGATTTGTACATGTTAATCCATTAACAACCAAACAAATTAATGTCACTGTGTTAAAATGATTCAATTCAAACTACAAAAAAGGAATACTTATGTCATTATTATGAAGACAGAAACGTAAAAAAATTGGCACATAAAATCTGAATCTTTCTAGAAAGGAAAAAAAGAATGATTTTGTTATTTTATCTGTAAAAACAAGTTATCTATAGCGTAACCAAATTATCATAGTTAAATTAAGGTCACTTTATGTTTGAGCATAGATTAATATTCTCTCTTTGATGTTACAATGTATGCTAAAGAAAGATAAAAAGATGCTGGGTATCAAACAGTTAACTTTTATTTTGCAGAAAAGGGAAAAACATCTGACCATAGTTTGGGTTAAAAACTGATACTCAATCTTGCTAATCGGATTTTAAGTCTTTATTAAATGTTTATGGCTGTTTATAACTGTCATAGGATGTATGACAACATTTTATCTCTTTACTCATCAGCGTCCTTCTAATAAAATGTGCAGATACCGGTCAATAATTTAGACACACTTTTCCTATTGGAAATCACCCTTTGACCCCCGCAGCCACATCACATGCTACTTTGATCAACGTTACGTCGAGTTTAGTAAACGATTTTTGTGCTAGATACCTATTCTTGTTAACGGATGCTAAGATAGCCGGTAGCTAGCTACTTACGGTGGTCTAAACCCATGAGCAGAAGCTTAGTTGGAAAAGTACTTCCACAAAAAAGCGTGTACTTATCAGTTGTATCCATCACAGCCAGTTCTAGTAATAAACTGCAGTTATAAATTATTACTCTCACCTGATTCGGTTCATTGTGATGTTCCAATCCATGATCGTGCTCTACACCATCAACCTCCACCTCAAACACCCCGGCCATCTTCGGAGTGCTGATTATCCTTCCGGGTCATTAGCATTAGCAGCTCAGCTGAACAGGGTTACTTCCGATCTAATACCCGAGAGCTTCAAAATAAAGTACAATATTAATGTAGGTCAAACTGTTCTTGATTTCGTTGAGCTTCATAGTTTTCAAAATGTAATTAAACCGAACAATCTCCTTTCCACTTTGTTTTCCTTCCCTTTTTGGGTGAAGCTATTCAAACAGTCAAACAATACAGTAGGTATGTAAAGTAGTAGGCTATTATTATTTGACACCACCACCTTTTGGATATATTAGGGTTTTTTATTCTCACAAAGTTATTCCTTTATTCAGCTTGCAATTCTTGTTTTAATTCAGTTTTTAGTAAATAAAGCTTAACTCAGTTTTATTCGGACGATCGAAGGAAGCAAGTCTATGCAGAGAATATGTGCTAATACATGAGAGGCAAACTGTGCTAAACACTACCCCGCCATGCAGTCCACATCTTTTTACAATTTTATTCCAGTATTTACAGCATTTTCTTTCAGAAACAACACTTGAATTTAAATTAAACTTGTATCTGAACGTTCTGACTTTTCACAAAATGCACGGAGCTATTCATAGACGAAATACGCATAATCTGTATATAAAACAGCACACATCTGCTGTAAGGATTGCTTCTTACAAGCATTGCTTTTGTTTGGAAACATCCCGCCAGATTTTACCCGGAAATGGTCATCGACAACACGTAATAAACCACTCTGTTCTGATTGGCCTTCAGGACTGCTGGTGTTTTCTGATAGGCTGGAGAGCCGACAGTCGGCTTGTGGTTTGTTGGCGCTCTTTGTTTGAGATTCAATATTGCAGTTGATTGTTTCAGCTGTGTCTTAATCTTAGTTAAACAACTGATTTATATCACAGTAGTTAAATTTTTTCCAGCGTCCAGTTGAGAAGATTCCCCTAAATTGTGCTGTCTGAGAAACCTGCTCTATTTGTCAATATGCATGTGATTAAACGAGGTATGAAAGCTAAATTTGACTTCATTGACTGTCATATTTTCAATATATTGTATAAGTCGTTTTATTTGTATTGCTTAGAGTTTGGCACAATTAAAGATATTATTTCTCGTGACACTTAAATTCAAGTTGAAGTTATTTTATTTGTTTTGTGTTTCCGTTGAGGGAGCGAACAAAGACATTGAGTTATGAAAAACGCGTCTCTTAATTTTACGGATTTATTGTGGGTTATATCTTTATTTTATATTAAAATATTCTGATTCTCATTAGAGTCTTATTACTGTTAAAGAGAAGCGATTCAACCGAATAATACGCGTTTCTCCCTTTGTCTTAGGCTGCAAGTTGTTTATGTTCGTCATTTGACATTTTGTGAAGAAAACGTATTTTAATAATATTATATTTAATTATTTCTATTAGAAATGTAAAAGCTGTAAGCTTTAGGATTTGTATCTGTTATATTGGCGCGTATAGCGCACAATAACTGACAGGTGTTTCATAACGGACTAATTGACTTTAATTAACAAATGGTTCATATGTATCAAGTAATTCAGACATTAAAAGCAAGCAGAGAATTTAAATCAAATACCATCCAAGTATGTTAGAAATCAACACTGTTTCTGTTTGCAGATGGGCGCCATGAGGCAGTTAGTTTTGATAAAATCACCTTTCGCATCCAGAAGCTGTGTTATGGACTCAATGGTGACTTTGTGGACCCTGTAAGGGAGTATAAAGTAGCTGTGAGACAGCATATGCAGAAGATAGTTCCATATAACCTAATGTTTTGTTCTGCAGGCCCAGATTACAAAGAAGGTGACTGAAGGTCTGTACAATGGAGTCACCACAGTGGAGCTGGACACTTTGGCAGCAGAGACAGCTGCAACCCTGACCACTAAATACCCTGACTATGCAGTCCTGGCTGCAAGGATTGCTGTTTCCAACCTGCATAAGGAAACCAAGAAAGTATTCAGTGGTAAGAACCGCCGTGGTGGATACGATGCTGAAATTTAATTGCTCTGTAAATCTATTGTAAATATAGATAACACCACCAATGCACCAGAACCACCATAATCCCCTTCTGTTCTCTTAGTATTTTGCTTTCACCCAAGCATGACTGTTTTTTAAAGTTATTACATAGTCTGTACTAATGCTAAGGTTTCCTTTTACACTCATATAGATGTTATGGAAGACTTGTACAACTACGTGAACCCTTTAAACAAACATCACTCGCCTATGATCTCCAAGGAGACGCTGGACATCGTTCAAGAAAATAAGGCTGTAAGTCACTTGGCGACTTTTGCACATTTCTGAATTTCAGTTGACGTTAATTATGTTTTAAGATAATAATATCTCTTTCTTTCAGCGCCTCAATTCAGCAATTATTTACGACAGAGACTTCTCTTACAACTTCTTTGGCTTTAAGGTAACTTCAGTAAAATGCAGTGTTTTATGCAGATAGGAGGGAGTGTCAACTAAATGTGTCTTTTTGCTCTTAAAGACTTTAGAGCGGTCATATTTGCTGAAGATTAATGGAAAAGGTGAGTTTCCTTGTTTTCCTCAGTAGGTGCAGATGATCAATTTCCTTTTTAAATTTCTCTTTTATTTTTAACCACATTTTATAGTTGCTGAGAGGCCCCAGCACATGCTGATGAGGGTGGCTGTTGGGATTCATAGAAGAGACATTGAAGCAGCTATTGAGACGTACAACTTGTTGTCAGAGAAGTGGTTCACCCACGCGTCCCCTACCCTGTTCAACGCAGGCACTAACAGGCCACAGCTGTCCAGGTACTGACGGTTAACATCAGTGTTCAAGTTTAAAGATAAAAATGTAACAAAGCTCAAATACAACTTTTTAATTTTGACCCATATTTCATAGTTTGATTTTTTTATTTGCATTCTTGCAGTTGTTTCTTGCTTGCCATGAAAGATGATAGCATTGATGGTATTTACGACACGCTGAAGCAGTGCGCGCTAGTTTCCAAATCAGCCGGAGGCATCGGATTGGCAGTGAGCTGCATCAGAGCAACAGGCAGCTATATTGCAGGGGTGAGTAAAACCTATCATGCAAATAGTAAAACATGTTTACATGAGCTTATTATTTACAATGTGTGTGACTTATTTATTTGTTATACGCATTCCTAAAATGTATTTTATGCTTTTCAGACGAACGGCACCTCTAATGGCCTGGTTCCCATGCTGCGGGTTTACAACAACACAGCACGTTATGTAGACCAGGGTGGCAACAAAGTTAGGAGGAGACTCACTCCACAAAAAGATTTGTGTCGATGTTCCATAAGATTTTTACTGCTAATTTAATCTCAATTGTTCTGCTTCTGCTTGTTAGAGACCTGGGGCCTT
This sequence comes from Kiunga ballochi, assembly GCA_037177335.1. Lineage (NCBI taxonomy): Eukaryota > Metazoa > Chordata > Actinopteri > Atheriniformes > Pseudomugilidae > Kiunga > Kiunga ballochi. Next base: position 6,431,947 of record JBAMIG010000016.1, on the reverse strand, counting down.
TGCCGTCTACCTGGAGCCATGGCACTCTGATGTTTTTGAGTTTTTAGAGTTGAAGAAGAACACGGGGAAGGAGGAGCAGAGGGCCAGAGACCTATTCTTTGCCCTGTGGATCCCGGACCTTTTTATGAAACGAGTGGAAAGCAATCAGGTGCAAACTGCAGAACATGCAAAGCTAAATTTCATCATTTGGTACCACAGTATCTTGCTAATTCTTTTGCTGTTCCTGTAGGACTGGTCTCTGATGTGTCCCAGTGAATGTCCAGGCTTAGAGGACTGCTGGGGAGAGGAGTTTGAGAGTCGATACACTCAGTAAATTTCAGTCCACCAATCTCGTGTTTTTTATAAGCTCCTCGGTTGTCACCAACAAAGCTATCCCACTGCTCCTGTTGTCCATTAGGTATGAGAAGGAGGGCAGGGCTAGGCGTGTGGTGAAGGCTCAGCAGCTGTGGTACGCCATCATCGAGTCACAGACAGAAACTGGCACACCATACATGCTCTACAAGGATGCCTGCAACAGCAAGAGCAACCAGCAAAATCTTGGCACCATTAAGTCCAGCAATCTCTGCACAGAGATTGTAGAGTACACAAGCAAACACGAGGTAAGGAGCAGAAGTAGAGTACAAATGTAATATTTTATCTTTATCAGATTAACATAACCAAGTGTTTGATTTTTAAAATGTTTCAGTCATCTTTGTCGTTTAACTCAGGTCGCAGTGTGTAACCTGGCATCCATTGCTCTCAACATGTATGTCACCCCAGAGAAGACCTTTGACTTTAAAAAGCTTGCATCTGTTTCCAAAGTTATCGTCAAGAACTTGAACAAGATCATTGACATCAACTACTACCCAGTACCTGAGGTATGGCTTCCTGTTTGCATATCAACGATGCTGCAGTCTTTTTTTTTTTTTTTTTTCTTTAACAAATTGCTCTTCGATGCAATCTCACAGGCTGAACGGTCCAACATGCGACACAGGCCAATAGGGATCGGTGTGCAAGGCTTGGCCGATGCCTTTATCCTTATGCGCTTTCCATTTGAAAGCTCAGAGGCTCAGCTACTTAACATTCAGATCTTTGAGACAATCTACTACGCTGCGCTAGAGGCTAGTTGTGAACTGGCAGCAGAATTCGGCACTTATGAAACCTACCCTGGCTCTCCTGTCAGCAAGGGGGTGAGTAGTTTTCCGATACCACCTCAAATCCATCCTGATCTTCAGATTAATATTTAAAAATGGATGTACCAACCATGGCCTGTTGTTTTCCCAGATCCTCCAGTATGACATGTGGGGCAAAACACCAACTGATTTGTGGGACTGGAAAGCACTGAAGGAGAAAATTGCCAAGTAAATTCATCCATGTTTGTTTCCATATACTCCTCATTTTTACTGTGTGGACACTGGCAACGCTGCTCTGTGTGTCCTCAGGCACGGTGTGAGGAACAGCCTCCTTTTGGCCCCAATGCCCACAGCTTCCACGGCACAGATCCTCGGCAATAATGAATCCATTGAGCCATACACCAGTAACATTTACACTCGCAGGGTGCTCTCAGGAGAGTTTCAGGTCAGGTTTTTTTGCATTTGGTGGCTAATATGTCTGAACTAAGGTAAAAGAAAAAGTGGCAATGTGTTTTCTTTTCTGCCTCTATAGATTGTGAATCCTCACCTGCTGAAGGATCTCACAGAAAGAGGACTGTGGAGCGATGACATGAAGAACCAGCTGATAGCTCACAATGGCTCAGTGCAGGTAGTCACACTTAAAATGCTTCTATGGTATAAACTGGCTTCTTATTGGTGAACAAATTATTTATAACCTTACTGGCTTCTCAGGATATCAAAGAGATCCCTGATGACTTGAAGCATCTGTATAAAACTGTCTGGGAAATCTCTCAGAAGACTGTGCTGAAAATGGCAGCGGATCGTGGTGCCTACATCGACCAAAGCCAGTCCCTTAACATTCACATTGCAGAGCCGAACTATGGGAAACTCACCAGCATGCACTTCTACGGCTGGAAGCTGGTAAGTCAGGACTGGGGGAGGAGCGTGCAATCGTGCTGCGTTGTAGGTGGAAAAACGATGCTTTAAAGCCTGTTTTTTCTGCAGGGTCTGAAAACTGGCATGTATTACCTCCGAACGAAGCCGGCTGCCAACCCTATTCAGTTCACCCTCAACAAGGAGAAATTAAAGGAGACTCAGTCAGTCAAGGGTGTGGAGGAGGTGACTAAGGAGCGCAACACTGCAGCCATGGTCTGCTCTCTAGCCAATAAGGATGAATGCCTCATGTGTGGTTCCTAACTACAGCATCTAACTCAAAAACAAACTCGACCATAATTCTTTCAAATGAAGATGCATTCATGCTCATTTTGTACAGGATTTTGTAACTTCAATGTCTATAAATCACAACTTTTAACTAATTATATTTAACATTTACGGATTTTCACCGTGACACGTTTTTAATTATTGTTAATTAATATGAATTTTTAAAATAAAGTCACATGTGCAGTTTTGTAAGATGCTGGTTGAATATTGTACAAACCTTTGTATTGAGAAGAATTAAATAATTAATGATCTCACATTGATGTCATGCAGATTTGAATTGCATGACATCAATGTGAGATCATGACATGAATGATAAAAACTTTTTTATTTCATTAATTTGCAAACAGTTAATATTTTCCACATCCTAAAAAGATGACGTCATGTTTTATTTATTGAAGTTGTCAAACGAAGTAGAAAACGGTCTACTTGTGCAACATTGTAGCATAAGGCAGTATAGTTTTTTTCCAGTGGAAGAGCATGCTCCGCACCCTGGGGCCGGTGATCCAGAGGGTGATGAATTAATGACTCGGTGTGTTCATCAATGAGATCTCATGGGTAAAGAATGTGTTCAACAAGCTGAGACCTGCTCTCATCGCATCACTGCAACAACAGTTGGAGCTATACATGAAACAATGTACAGTATTTCCTTTACACTGTCATTCAGACTCGTGGCAACAAGAAGATTTGAGTTTCAACTTTTTATTTGGCATACAAGGTACAAAACATTTTTCGGCATTTAAACATCACACCGGAGATCCAGAGCAACCATCAAAGTTAATAGAAAATCTATTTCACAATTAATCCAAGTAGAAGGTTCCCAAAGTGATCTAGTTGCTAAATTGTCTATTTAAGCTGTATTTGCCTCACAATTATACTTATAGTCAAAGAAAAAGATTACTATTTTTCTATTTGTGAGGTAATAAAATTCTGTCAATTTATTACCTAGTAAATATGAAGCAGAAGCAAGCAGCTCTATGTTTGAGGGAGAAACAGCTGTTGTGGTTTTTACCTTATTTCTACCTAAAAACAGCTAATTTGTTGACCCTTTAAAGTTGCACATATATGTGGTCACAGAACAGCAGTTATCCATGTAAAACTAGATTAAAACCGGAACTTTTATTGTTTCAGGTTATTTTATATTAAAATAAATTAGCACATGTATTGTGTTTAGATGACATAAAATTCTACTTGTAAGATGACATTTATGTTGTAAATCCTAAATGTGAAAAGTGTCATACCTAACAACCTGTTTTAACCAACAAGCTGAATGTTGCAAATCCCATTATGGTTAAGCTTTCACTAGTGTGCCATCGATAGAGCCTTCCCCTTCTTGTGAACCAAAGCCTGTGTCTTGTGAGCCACTGCTTCCTGTAGGAGAGGGAACCCCTTTTTTGTTTCCACGCTTGCCCTCCTTACCAGAAGATTTTTCTGATGCATTTTTCTCTAACTTTCTATCCTTCATCCATCCTGCCTCTGCAGAACTCTCTTTCAGCTCCATGTCTTTGCACCTGCTTGCCATTTTCTTTGTTTCTGGCACTTTGCAACTGGCTCTGGTGCTCTCAGCACACTCAGATATTGTCTCTTTGCATTTTTCTGTCACCTTTGTTCCAGCGTTAATCTCTCCTTCTTTGTTCTTATCTGCTTCATGGTGCATGATCTCAGCCTTTGCCTTCCCTTCTACATGAATAGACATAGCTCCCCCTGTAACCTCACTTTCATTATTGTTAACATTTTCACTTTTGTCTGATTCTGTCTGCTCTATTTTCTCACTTTCCGTCTTCTCCTCCTGCTGAGCCTTAGCTCGACCTTCCTCCATCTTCACCACCTCACACTCTGCTGCCTGCTTTGATCTTTCTTCCTCACATTCGTCCACCTGATTTGACTGCGTGCCTAACTCTTTCTCCACATCTGATTCAGCCATGTCTTTATCCACACCTTCTTCTGCATGATGTACAGTCACTTTAAGGGATGTGCTTTTATCATCAGGCCTGCTGTTGAAACCTCTGAAATTATTCTTGGCACCTATGATGTATTTTCCCAGAACAGAGGAGCCATCCTTTGTCAGGGCATCATTTGCAGCGTGTCCATCAGCCACTGGAAGCTGCTGGATCATTTTCATATCACCGTACATTCTGGAGACTGTTTTGCTTAGTTCAGTGATCCGATTGCCAATATCTAGGAGGAGAAAATTCTCAAATCACTTCAAACATCTGGAATTATACTTAGTTTAGCACTCTGTAGAACGTGTGCATCTTTTGGCTCATAAATCATCATTTCATACATACAGTTAGGATGTTCTTTGCTGTAAATACAATCATTTACAAATTTCTAGGATAAGATTATTTATTCTGTGTTCTCCGTCTTAAACATGAAAATATGTGAAAATCAAAGTTGTCTTTTTTTAAATCACTTTTTTCCATTTATGTCTACATAACAGGGATTTCAAAGTGAAAGATGTTGTCAAAAAAATTCAGTAAGCAAGTTAAAATTCTGTTTTTAAAGTAAGTTTGCAATAAGAGTCATCTGAATAAACCATGGTGACATGTCTGTCCTGTGAGCTTCCTGTGTTTATAGTTTGAAAATGTTTGTCTGAACACAGCTCAGCAGCAAGAAAGTCAGTGTATTATTATATTATATTATATTATATTGAATATTCCTCCAATTAATAAAATCCAAAGTAATAAATAAAATTATCTAAATAATTGTTACTAAATAAAATAAAATTTAATGTGCTAATTTAGATAATTTATTTTTTTGACAGTTTTTATCTTTTATTCATTTATTTATCTTTTATAATACTTTCTTTGCGCTGATATAGGTTGGCTTAATCTCATTGTATATTGTGTATAATGACAATAAAGATAATCATTCATTCATTCATTGCATTTATATACATATATAATTTAATCACACATACGATAAGCATTAACATTCAAACAATACTTTAAAACAAATAAGCATAACATAACACACACATTAGAAAACTGAATAAATTGATCACTTAAACAAAAATAATAAATACCTTATATGTGTGAAAGTGTCAAAGTGAGTTACCTTTTCTCTTAGTCTCCTCAAACTCTCTGCGAGCTGACTCAATGTAACGCTGCACCAGTGCACCGATCACCTGCTGCCGGTACGGTATGTGGCTGTCCCCAGGCCCCTTATCGCTACCCTTTGCACATAATAAGTCTTACATAATTCACTTTTAGTATTGTACAATGTGCCACAGAAGGTAATAAAGCACAAATTTACAGAAAAAATCATAATTTTATCACTAAGCCCACATACGTGGGCTATGTACCAAACGTGTCCTTACCATAGAGGCTAGAGGTGGATACTTCTGCTCTGAAGAGTAAGTACAGCAGCAACAGATTCGTCTGAAGATACCTCTTAAAATAAATTTGATCATGTTAAAACAAGAAACACAAAAAGGACCCACAGCTCAAAATGTTCTTTGTAGTTTCAGAACTCACCTTAATATGTAAAAGACGGCTTTGGGTGAAGGAATGATGTTGAAAGGCACTGGCATTGTCAGGCCTTCTCTGAAATAACTGAGATACAGCTTCGACCGGGCAAATTTCCACTCAACATCTGCATCATCCTTTAATAAAACAAGGCCTTCAGCAAATACTACATCAATTTCTTCTATGTAACAGCTGTGACACAGAAGAGCTACGGCATATTACCTCAATTTTCTGAAAGGAGTTGGTAATCATGGCAATGAGCATGTTGAGGAGGACGATGACTATGACGAGAGTGAAGATGCCGTACAGAATTCGTCCAACAAACTCTGCCAACACAAATTGCGGCATGTCCACATATTCTTGGTTGGCCATGCCAAACATGGTCCAAAATAAGAAGTGGAAGGTCTCATTCAACCTGCAGCAAGGGGGTGGAGAGGGTTACCAGGATTGGCCTGAAAAAAACTGGAAAAGCCTGACAAACATGGATATTTATACCTGCCAAGATGTGGAGAGCTGACATAAGGAACGTATACGTTGTTGATGCCACTGAGGAACGCGGTCCCAATGATCATCAATATAAACATGAATCTATGAAAGAAAACCCAAACCAAAACATTATCCTGCTTGTTCTATCATGGACCCTGAATCCTCCTCCAGACAATTATAATACGCTAATGTGATGGAGCTATTTGTTACCTCATCATGTCATCAATCATTTTCCCAATGGAGATCTGCAGCGTTCCCAGAGATTCATGGGCTGGCAGGATGTAGGCAAGCCGAGTGAAGCTCAGCATACTGGTCACAGCAAACAGCACCTCTGCAACCAGTTGCGGGTCCTCCTGATGCCAGTCGTTACGCACTTTAACATACCAACAGAGCCGTTAAGTATTTAGCAACTTAGATACATTCAGCTGTTACTTTTATTAAAAAGTCTGAGATGATTTTCTAACCAGTCTGAGTGAAGTAGAAACACTCATCAGTGCTGGTCTGGTCATGGCAGAGGATATAGCCTTTGAGCATTATAAGCACACGCAGAGCAAAGGATGCCAGATACATGCTGAGCACCATCATGTCCAAGCAGTTCCACCAATCTAGAAAGTAGCTACGCAGCCCCTCAATCCACACTTCTTTACACTCGTACCAGAAGAACCCTGCAAAAAAGGCAGAGTTTGAACCATCCTCACCACCTTTTCAGGCCAGAGTTGTGAATGTATTAGAGCTTACGTACCAACTACCCACACCATGTGGAAGGAGCTGTGCAGGATGTTCTGCTCCCGGGATGCAAATTTATCTCGATATATCTCCATGGTAATGGACTCTCCAAGTAAGGTGATGAGGAACCACAGATAGGAGGCTGAGTGAAGGAGAAATTTGATCACAGGAATCTTTATGATTTTTCCTGCCTGAAAAAAAGCAAGAGACTTGTCAAGGCTGAAAGACATCAATTTTATTACAATCTTTGTGTCAGTATTAAATGTAGTTTCAGTCTGTAACTCCTTGCTCTATTGCTCAGTTATCAGTTATTTTAATGTGACCTTTGACTTTGGCGCTATCCAATAAACGAGGCAGAGAACGGGCATGGTGAGAAAGATGCCAATAGAGACTAATAACTTCCAGGCCGTCCGGCTGCCTCTCCATCCTGCCAGGTTTCCACACCAGATAGACGACAGAACCTGCTGGCAGATCGGATGTGCCACAAACTACCAACCCAAAAAAAAAACAAAAAAAAAGGAGAGAGAAATAATTGATTGGTTCAATTCTCATTGAAAGTGACAGCATCGTCTCAATCTAATCACCTGCTTCTGGTCGTAGTTGACAGCAAGTCGCAGTCGTGAAAGGTTGGGTATTCCCTCTTCAAAGGCTTGATCATTCAAAGAATCCTGGCTCTCGTCTCCATAGCTGTTCAAGATGGTGGTCACCTCACTCTGGTTGCGACACATGCCGAGCAACTCAACAGCAAACTCCTGACAGAGCTGCTCCAGGCTCAAGTACTGAGGCTGCAGGAGAAAGAAGCAACATCTGAATGACAACAGAATAGCAACATGTACAGCTAATACATGAACATCTTCACACCTTAAACTCTGGTTCCTTTCGGGACAGCTTGCGGAGCTCTCTGCTGAGACTAAAAGCTCTGAGCATGGCATCATCCGATGTGATTGAGAGGTAGGCACGGCTGGCTATGCCACGATAGGTATTGATGCGTGACAAGGAGAACTTCAGCAGGTCATACTGCCGGCCGTTGCGACACTCAAGACAGGCACAGGATATCTTATGTGGCCACGGGATGATGTGGCCTTTTTGGGTGAGCATGGTGACAATGTCATACAAGTCTTTCTGGCAGGCGAGGGTCAAAGGGGTCACACCAGGAGCAAATTGCGAGTTATCAATAGAGCGGTCAAAGATGGCCTGAGAGAAGGATCGTACGTCCATTTTGTTGCCTTTCTCCTGGTCCAGGCGATCCAGGAGGCGTTTCACCACTATTGGTTGGTTGGTGTCCACAGCAACAAGTAAGGCCTCATGAATCTGCCGGAAATCAAATTTGACCCCCTGCAACAGGGCATTCATAGCATCCTCGTTGCCTAGTCGGATGGAGAGGTTGAGAGCCTCCCTCCACTGCCGGTCCTCGGATTCATCCAGCTGGCGGATGATGCCATCACCAGTCTTCAGCAGCCCACACAGCAGCTCTATTTTCCCCTCCTGAATGGCACTGATGAGCTCCGGGGGGAAGCGCATCTTTTTGTTCATAATCTCGCGCCATTGTTCTGGCTGAAGAACAAGGCAGAAATGTTAGCAGCAGCGTTAAATGACCATTCATGATGTCTGAAACCTGAAGAACGGTACAGTACTGTTGGATTTTATTGTAAGAAAATAATAAAAACACAAAATATTTCTGTCAGATAATATGACCGGAGAGGCGTATCATGCAAAGATAAAGTGATAAACATGGTTTCAAACAAGCGAAGCCAAATTTTCTAATGAACCTATAACACAATTTTATAAAATGTGGAGGAAGCTTTGCTTACCGTGAGGTTTTCCATTCCCGTTGACAAGATAGCACACTTATGAGAGCTGATCCCTGATTGACAGCACAATCCCAGTCTTTGGAGACAGTCAGTATATTTTTGCCAGCAAGTTTGAGCTTTTGAGAAGAGGGCAAAAAGATATCAATAGATCTTACGTTCAGTTTCAACAAGAAAACCGAGCACTTTGAAGATCATGTGCTAACGCGTGACTAGATGGATTCAGTATCCACAAACTCAATAACACACTTCAATACCCCAAGGGGCAAAGCCAATTAAAATGTAACCTGTTCAAAGTGTTTCATGCTTGGCTGGGCTGGAAGCAAATTGTTTCTGCATTCAAACAGAAATTATCTCTGGTCTCCCCATTGGTAACAGTGCCAAAGCACAATTAAAGTAGCTGTTAGCGGCATGCAGCAGCTGTCACCATTCCTCCCAGAGGGAACTGGAGGGATGTCACAATCAGGGGCCAAAAACAGGCCACTAAAGGTTT
>JBAMIG010000016.1:6406366-6417004 GCA_037177335.1 Kiunga ballochi | reverse complement strand
TGCACGATTCATCAGCACATAAGATTTTTTATGTTTTTCTCTGTAAATTGCATGCATTATATATATATATATATATATATATATATATATATATATATATACACACACGTTATATATATTATATGCATATTTATTATATTTGCTTTCTCTCCCTTCATTTAATTAATTTCATTTCAAAACACTTCAGTCCCAATAAAATGAAGAATATAAAGATAGACATCAAACATCTTGAGCTATTTAGCTAAAAATTTGATAAAAAAAAAAACTAAAACCTAATTTGATGTTGTAAGTTAACCTAGACACACATCACAGAGATACTCCTAATTCATCCTGATATAAAGTTTGTGTAATTGCAACACAAAGCAGCAGTGGGAGGACTTTGCCGTGTTTCAGGCACCTCCCTTTGTTTAAACAGTCAAACAAGTTCTTTGAGTGTGTGTCTCTCACTTTCAGGCAGCTGTGAGGTGTTTTACCGTTAAGCAGAAGTGGAGTATTATCTGCCGTGCGGTAGAAACACGGTAGAAAGAAGAAGAGACAAAGAACCACTCACTGCACACAGGTTTGAGGAGAAACGCATGACTGCTCTGAGGAGGGAAACATTTCTACCCTGCAAGAAACCTGAAAAGACTGAAGACTTCATTTAAACGGGGATAACAGAACAGCTGGACAGCTTTTAAGGAAGGACGTTCCATGAAAAGGACTTTGGAAGCCAATAAAAAGGTATTTTGTGACGATTCTGCACAATCACAGCAGAAAGCAGGGCGCATTTGTTAAGATTTCCTTGTCTGTTTAATAATACAGAAGTAAGGAGCTGAGGACAGGATTCACCCTGAAAATGTTCCATAACTCCGATCCAAGGATGAATAACAGCACATGTGACATAAACGATGACTTCAAGTACCCTCTCTACATTTGGGTTTTTAGCCTTGTATTTGTGGTTGGACTTCTCTTCAACATGTCGGCTGCATATATTTTTGGTTTTACAATGAAGCTGCGGAACGAGACCACGACTTACATGATAAACCTCATCGTCTCCGACTCGCTCTTCGTCTTCAGCCTTCCTTTTCGAATAGTCTACTTTGTCAAACGTGACTGGATATTTGGAAGTGCGCTATGCAAGATTTCTGTGTCCCTGTTCTACACCAACATGTACGGCAGCATCCTCTTCCTCACCTGCATCAGTGTTGACCGTTTTCTGGCCATCGTGTACCCCTTCCGGTCTCAGACCATTCGTACTAAGAGGACTGCCAAACTGGCCTGCATTGCAGTGTGGGTGATAGTTCTCTCTGGAAGTATACCAACAGGATTTCTTCTGGACACCACTTCGCCCAACAACACCAACTCCACCCAGAGGTTTTGCTTCGAGAACTACTCAAAAAAACAGTGGAAGTCCGAGCTGTTTAAGGTGGTGGTGTTTATAGAGACTGCAGGCTTCATTCTCCCATTGTTGATCAATGTTTTCTGCTCAGTCATGGTGTTACGGACCCTGAGGAGACCCCGAACCCTCAACCGTGGAGAGAACCACAACAAGACAAAGGTCTTAAGGATGATCATTGTGCATTTGGTCATCTTCTGCTTTTGTTTTATTCCCTACAACGTTAATCTCATGTTCTACGCCCTTGTCCGCTCCAAACTCCTGAAGGGATGCTATGCAGAACTTGTGGTCAGAACAATCTACCCCATTGCTCTCTGTATAGCAGTAACCAATTGCTCTTTTGATCCAGTTATTTACTACTTTACTTCAGAGACTATCCAAAACTCCATCAAAAGAAAAGCGTCAGCGTGGCACAATGGAAATAAACTATTTGACAGGTTACAAATGGACAGCACACAAAGCAGCCCGTGCACAACTCTCAAGAGCGTAACAGTGAAAACTACAGTATTAGCCAATGAGTCCACAGTCTGATTACAGTTCTGATGCGTGGCATGATTGATAACTCAGTGTGTTATGGCTGGAAATGAGAGGACAACCAGGAACCAGAATGACTTTAAAACAAAAAGGAGTCCCGCCCATCTCCAGGGCGCCACGGAGACCTTTGACTGGGACTTAAGACACCAATCCTAATTTAGTCAATAAAAGACTTGGAAAATAAGTGTGTTGCAAGAGAAACCCCTTTATCAGGGTAACAACTTCAAACTTAAGTTATAAAATAGTTCATTTAATAAAAGAGGAGTTTCTGTAATGTGCATTAGCAGAAATAGCAAGTTGTGCTTTAAAAAAGCAGGCGTTTTTGCACAAACACAGTATCTCTACAGTAGCCTCTACATTGCTTATCGTGTTAGAGAATGTATCAAACGGGATGTATTTGCACCTTCTCATAAAAGCTGTGTGCTGCAAGACAGAACATTACTGCATACTTTTCTGAGAGGCAATGCCTCTGAGATATGTGCTGATAAGTATAGACTAACTGAGGGCTGAGAAACTGAAGCATTCAAGTAGAAGCATGCCTCCTGAGTGGGAAAAAAACTCCACAGAAATGTGGAAACAGGCTTTGTGACACTGGGAAGACTTGAAAATAGAGTTTGTGTGACTTAAAAGTAAAAGAAGATAAATCATATTTCCATGTCCATCCAGGTTATGAAATTAGATACCTATAAAATACACCTATCGTGTGTATAAAATAATATAATTGTTATCAAGTACATTAAAAACATGCTTTGGAAAGAGTAGCTTTGTCTTTGTTTGACTGAGTTGCTTTTATTAAAAACATTTTTTTGGTTCTTATTTGAGGCTGATTCTCTATATAATACCTCATACAGCTGATTTACAAAACATACTGTTGAGTGATTGCAGGAACTTCTGTCACTGAACTGCTAATCCTACACTAACTGGATGGAAATACGGTTAATGATCAACCCCGATTACTACTGCATCTCGTTTCAAAAAGTAGCATGTGTGTTTTATATATGAGGGAAGGAGGTGGAGGGTCAGCTCCTGCTCCACTCAGACTGTGCACTGCTACAGCAAGATGCTGAACAGCAACTGACTGGAGAAATGCTGCATCGTCGGTTGTCACTGCCTTGTTCCTTTAACCGGTGAGTGATTAAATGTTACTTTTCAATGTAAACTTTAGTCCAACAAACTGTGCTTTAAGAATATTAGGAAAATACTTTTTTATTTTTTAATGAAAGCACAAGTTAAGGATTTATTAGAAATGCTTAAAAACTCTTTTAAGGCTAAAGAACTAGATATAAAAAATGTATTATTTAGTGTGAAATAAATGTATTCTTTAATTTCATTGTCAAGCAACACTTTATTCTGGTTAAAATTTCTGCAATTATGGAGTAACTGAATCTATTTTGCCACACTAATTAAAATTAACACAATAAGTCAGTAAAACATAACGACTAATAAGTTAATGAGAAGCATGAAGACATTACACTAAATTCAGCCAGCTATAATGCAGGACTATGAAGTAGAACTCAACAAAAAAAGTTAAACCAGATCACCATCTAGTTTTAACCATGTAAATGATCTAATTATCTGATATTGCTTCTATTAGTTATATGCCTGAATATTCAAGCCAGACTCATTTACTACCTTAATAGCAATTGGATTGTCTAAGATGACAATTCACTGATTTGCTGAGCTAAAATGGTAAAAATGAGTAAAACATAGTTTTCATGCATGGACTGGCCCTCAGAGTCCCAACCTGAGTCTCATTGGGAATCTTTAGGATGTACAGGAAGAGACCATGTCTATCCCATCAGCCCTACTGTATACGTTTCTAATCTCTAGTGAAAAATTAACAGCTCTGGACAGATTTATGACACTGCCTCAGCTTTTATAAACTATAGAAGCATAGAGCTACAATCCTAAGAAAAAAAGGACCATATCACATTATAATATAATGTTTCACATTTATCCTATAAAAACTATAAAGTAATAATGTCATTTTTCTTTCCCTTAAGGAGCTACATTTAATACAATACTCTAGCAAATCAAAGCCAATAAAAGGCCTGAACTGCTGGTGTTTGACACAAACTTCAATTAAAGCTTCTGTAAATCTGACAGAAGTTAACTTTATGAGCTTTTCTAACTGCGTATCTAAATAAAATGACAGTGATACGTTGCTTTTGTTGACATTCTGAATATAATGAAGCCAAATGTTTGCTGGTTTTACGAGCAGAAAGGCGCATTTAAAACTTTATTGGCAGAATTCATAGTGACATGACAGCTAACAGTGTATTCTAGTCCCTTTGCAAATTTACACTTCATAAAGCATGACACATTTTGGAGTTGATTAAGTCTTAACCTGCTACAAGTGTAATTGCTTTAACAGAGGTTACTGGACATAAACTCACCGCAACCGGCCTGATCTCTTTCAGACGTGAGAACAACGCAGTAATTTCAGGTACCGAAGTTACAAATCATTGTGAGATATGGAGATGTGGAATCTGACAGATCTGAAAGCAAGCCTGGACTCAATTTCATCCAATTGCACTGTGGATACGAGCTATGGCTTCACTTTCTACCAAGTGTCCTACAGTATCATTTTCCTGCTGGGACTGGTCACAAACAGTCTGGCTCTGCGGAGACTGTGTATATCACCAAACGCCAAGAACTCCACAACTATTTACATGGTCAGTCTGTCGATAGCTGACTTCTTTTTTGTGATTTCTCTACCTATGAGAATATATTTCTACCACCAAAAGGCTAAAGCGTTATCCTCTAAGACAGGAGACGTAGCCCATTGGACTCCTGGAGCAGCTTACTGTCAAATCACTTTTATCCTTAAATACATTAGTTTGTATGGGGGCATCTTCTTCCTGGTGTGCATTGCTGTAGACCGATACTTGGCTGTGGTGCATCCTTTAGCATCTACACTCCGCAGGTTACGCATTGCGAAGGTGGTTTGTGGGGGGATCTGGTGCCTGGTACTGGGACTTAGTGTGAGTTTACCTTTGCTGCGCTCAGCAGCATCTCATCAAAACAAGCCCTGTTTGCTGGATCCATCTTCACGGCATCACAAAACTATTATCCTGGTAGCCCTGGTCTTAGTGCTGGGATCATTTCTGCTGCCTACTCTGATACTCATCTACAGCTATTGCAGAGTCCTGAGTGTGCTTCGCCACTCGAGGCATCGCTACCGCAACCACCGTCAGCACACCCTCAGAGTTATTTACTGGGTCCTGGGTGTCTACTTGCTGTGCTTCCTCCCCTATCACATCAACCTGCTGGGATATACTCTCACACAGATAAAGGTGCTGCCCTACTGTGGTCTGAAAATGGTCACCAAGGCAGTGCATCCAGTGGTCCTTTGCCTGGCCAGTTTCAATTGCTGCCTCAACCCACTCATCTATTATTTCTCCAGCAGCAAGGTGCACAGGGAGGTACCAGGAGGTGCAGGCAGCCAATGACACAAATTTCATACCAGTACCTACAAAAAATGCCTTTTGATTTATAAAAAAAAAAAAAAAAAACTAAATGCTAAAAACAGCTTCAACAATCAATGTGACGAGTTTTTAACTGTTTTGCTTTTAATTGGTAGTTTGAGTTGGGATAAAAGGTTGGTTTGTATTTGTACATAGTAGCTTTTAATAATTGTTAATCGTATATTTATTTATATACATTTTTTGTGTGTACAGAGGTCTTAGGTACTTTATTTGTAAAATTAATTAGCAGAGATTTTGCGTTAGTTTAATAATTGAGAACCTTAGTTTATCGGAGCTGCTCGCCTGTCTGTCAGCATTTTTAGGAAGCCTTTTTTGTGTTCGTTTTGGTATTGTGTTTTATACCCCGGGGATTTGGCCATCCCAATTTATGTTTGTTAGGCATTTGCAAAAATTATTTTCTTGGTTTGACCAGCTTCTTGACTCCAACTCCTGTGGTCGAGGACCACTTGTTTGTGTACCGATAGCCTTTGTGGAATCAATAAATTCATTTTTACCCTTTTCCATTGCGCATTTTTTTTGTTGTTACAACTACACACTCCTAACAGAGCTCGGTCGTAACACACATGAACACGGGATGCATATAAATGTTTGCAGACATTACACACTCTCATTCTGGAGTTGCTGCTCACGCAAGTACTTTAGGGCTACAAGCAGAAATGGAGCAGGTCCAGTTTACCGAGTACATGGATATGATAGCGCTTACTTTATCATTACTGAGAAACTGTTCATTTCATAGAAAAGCTACACTTAAGAAAAGATGCTTTAGGTGGCAGTATGTATAATAAATAAAATACAATTATATATAATAAAATAAAATAAATAAAACCAGACACCTACTCAGGCAAAAATAGAGACAAATATGAATATATGATTTTAAAAAATTATATAAATTGCAGCGGCCTGCCACCAACAGTACACTGTAACATAAATAGATATTTATTTGTTCATAAATATTGCATACCAGAACCAGTCAGTTCTTGCTGTCTGAATTACTGTAATGTGTGGTTACATTTCTAAGGAAATGTTCGCCAGGCTACAATTTATTACCACAGGCTCCGTCTGTTTGATGTCAATGAAAAAGCAAGTTAAATCTACTGCTAAGCACATCTGCAGAAATCTGGACCCATGCCAACTCCTGATGTACACTTCCTGTTTTGTCTTCACTGTACAATGTTAATAAAAACTGAATGTTTTGATTAAATATTGATATAAAATTATGTTTTTATGTTGCAAATTCAAAAGAATCATCCTGCTTTCCAACCACATAATATGGAGTATTTTATTTATTATTCAATGTGTGAGTTACTGGTTTCCTCCCCTTCCCAATAAATA
Source organism: Kiunga ballochi (assembly GCA_037177335.1). NCBI lineage: Eukaryota > Metazoa > Chordata > Actinopteri > Atheriniformes > Pseudomugilidae > Kiunga > Kiunga ballochi. Next base: position 6,410,275 of record JBAMIG010000016.1, on the reverse strand, counting down.
TTGTGCATATTTAAAGGGTCTGTGTCTGTTAAGTCTCTCTCTTCCGATGCATTTTAATAAAATAGTGACAACAATACAATATAAAACTGACCATTTTCCAGGCAATCCTCTCCATGATGAGGTTCTCACAGGTCTCCAGATGCTTGATGATATCCTTGCTCAGAATAGGTTCAGCTTTGATGAAGCTTTCAATGACTTTGTAGAAGTCAAAGCCCGAGAGACTGAATACATTCAATATCCAGGGAAAACACACATCTGTTTCCGCTCGGTCGGCACTTCCATGGTTGCAGCCTCCATTTTTGAAGCTGCTCTCTGATTAGAGCACAAACATCATCATTACAATCTGTCACACATGCAAAGAGTATACATATTTAATAGGGATGAGAGGATGGTACCTTCATATGTTGCCATGACTACTTCCAGAGCACAGGCCAAAAGTGATTTGTGAAATGTGGAGTTATTGAGAAGGTTACTGCAAAACAGATTATATGACTTGGCTCATTGATAGTACAGCTTCTGTGTTAATAAATATGTAAATGACATGTTTCTAATGGTCAGAAGATGTTTTAAATTAATCTGCTAAACTGGGAAATAAACACACACCTGAAATTTTGCTCAGACAGCCGCTTCTCTTCCTATTAAATAAAACCGAAAACAAAGAAACAATATAAATATATGTGTCTGACATTCTTTTACACTTTTTATAGCACTTTGATCAATTAGATCAAACATGATTCTGTACCGATTTCAGTATTGCCTCCATTACTTTGTAATACAGTCTGACACCAAGGGCGAATCTCTGGAAAACAGATAAAATGCACAAAAATTAAATTACATTACAACACAGTGTCAGTGTTCATGTCTGACTTCCTGAGGGGTACTTCATACCTGCCTGCCATACACAACACCTCGTGGCCCAACAGCCTCACCGAATTTCTGACTGAACAACTGTCCAAGTGTCTCCAAACGGTCCTGAACATCCCGCGTGGGGTCCACAGTGCAATTCTGTTCACAGTAAAACAAGAACAAGACACCAAAATGGCAAATTAATAAAGATGTGTGCTTATATAATGCTACATTAAGCCCAAATGCTTCAAGAGACGCACTATGAAATACGTGGCCAGGTTAGTGGATGGTTGATCCCCACTGGATGGGAGATCACCTCTCAGGATCTGAATGGATGTCATGGCAGCCCTGAGGAGCAAATAAAGGGAATCATATAGTGGTGATGGTTAAATAGTTGAGGTTTTATGTGCCAATGCAAAACAAGTGAAAGTCAGTAAACTGCTCACCTGATTGGTGTCTGTGGAGGGATGAGTACCCCGTCTTCATCTGACTCATTCTTCTTCAGTGGCCTCTCAACTTGTGATCTGAATACAGAATAAGTTTAATCAACAAACAATATTATATTTTTCTTTCTAAAAACTAATTTCAAACAGCGCGGTGTGAAATAAAAGGACTTTACATCTCAATTTTAGGAGCAAGAACAGTCTCATCTCCATCTAAAAAGAGCCGTCCATCAATGTCCCTGCTCTTCAGGTGGTGTTCTTCATATTGCTGGTCCACATCAGTGACCTGAGTTAAAAATGAAAATGCAAAATATTTAAGTAAGACTCCAACAAGCATAGAAAATTTAACATGGCTGCTTACACACTGTTTTTACCATTAGTGTTATCAGTAAAACTGTAAAATCATGAAGTTGTTACAGTGTTTGTTAAAAATCCATTGAAGAGCGCAAATTAAACATGTGCAGAAGATTAGCGTTCATTTAGAAAAAACTGTGTGCTTACTACAAACCATGCAAACCTTTATCAAAAGCATTTTCCATTTAAAATATCTAAACTGCACAGCAGCAGCTCACATTACAAAACAAAGATTGAATCATGACAGCAACTGATATACAGATTGCATTTGCCTTAAAATAAACTATTTTGCAACATAAAGCTGTGAAGTGGATGGAGGTCCACCAGAAAAGACTTAAATCAGTTTTAAATACAAGCAATAAACTATTATCCAAATCTCTCTGTGGAAAGCAGAGCCCACAGGGTAAGACTGAGGCATTATTCAGCCATGAGACAGTAAAGTGAAAAAAATCAGCACCATCTGTCCATGAACAGTGTGACGCAACCATAAAATAAATATGTCCAGTATCCTCCTTCAGATGAGTGTCTGTATCAGCAAACACTGTCATTCTGTCCCAATCGTTTTCATACCCAGCACTGCGACATACTACCCTGATACACTCCAAAGAATCCCCTGCTTATGTAAACATTTCTGCAACGCTGTGTATGTGTGAACAAACATGTCTGAGCAGCAAACAGAGAAACTAACATCTGCCACACACTATAACATTCAACAAAGGAAAGAGGAAGCATGGAGAGATAGAACTAATGGAGAGAACAAGTGTGGAGGAGACAGAGTAAAATTAAACAAAGAAGCAGATGTTCTGAGAACCGCTCGCTACCTGAGGAAATTCTGGGTATCTTGAAAGATCCAAGGAGTCCAGAAAGGTTGAGAAACTGGTCTGATATACATTCTTCACCTGCAAACAGCGTGAGAAACAGATAAGACCACATACAGGAAGTTTTAATTCTATTCATAGTATGTCTATTTAAAAAAAACATTGCCATCAAACCTCTTCTAGGTTGCATTCATTCTCTTTGCACAAGGTCTCTAAAAGCTGCACATCAACCTCTGGTTCTGCAGGTCTGGTTTTGGTTTTGCTCTGGTTGCGACGAGAGGTTCGCGTTGGGGGGTTCTGAACCTTATTGATTGCTGAACCTAAATAATAAAAACAATGGAAAGACAAAAAGGATCAACAATCCATAACAACATAAATCAGCATTTTATAATAAACAACATGGGAAAAAAGTGACTGATGCTGGAACTGACTGTAAAGAGGCTGCAGGAGATCTGGAGAGCAGTGCTTGATGAATAACTCCAATGTACAAAGCAGCAGCTGGAAGGATATGACTAAGTCATCCTCCATCTGCAAAGCCCTTCCTGCAGACAGCAGTAACACAGCACATGACAAGTGTCATCACAGTAATAGGTGCAAACAGAGCTGTAAACATGAAAAAATAGGATAATTTAATATGGTATCTATATCATAGTACGGAGAAGGAATGATGGGTGATTGAGGAGTAATACATCTCCACCATGTAAGTGTGAGAACACCGTGATAGCACTTGTTTTATTGTGTTTGCATGTTAGAAAGCTCAGCTAACCTTTCGCCAGCAGAAACATTGTCCAGCACGTCCGCATTGTCTTCCTCTCCCTTGAAAAGAAGACAATGAATCACGAGCAGCACATCTTATTTCAACAAGCCTTAAAATGTATATATTTATATATATGTAAAAAAGGAGATGAATAAGATGTAAAAGCGTAAAAGTAGTAGAAATAACTGAGGTGGACCATCCTCTTAAACTAAACTTACTTGCCGTCAGGAGTCGAAGCAAAGATTTTATTGCATGTTCTGAAACATAAGTTTCATGGAGAGTTACCATTATGCCAAAATTACTCTTAAATGTTTTCTCTCTGGACTCCACAGAGATGCTCACTCACTTTTCAAACCTCTGGTAGAGAGCCAGCATCACATCATACTTCTTCTCCAGCCGTGTCAGTGCTGAGTCCACTTTAGTGCTGATTGTATCCAAGTTCACATCCAACTTTCTTACCAACTTCATAAACTGCTTCAAGCTGCAGAACAAAAAAAGATGAATAAAAGTGACATTTCCTATTAAAAAAAGGATAAAATGAAAGAAAAATACTAACTTTCTAAGTCTTGCGTATTTTACAAATTATACAAGTTAAATAGTTTAAGGCACTAAATAGGACACCACCTGCTTGAAGCTCTCCCCTCTGGCCGGAGGCTGCGGTCTATCAAGACCAAATCTTCCCGCCATATGA
>JBAMIG010000016.1:6387172-6400896 GCA_037177335.1 Kiunga ballochi | reverse complement strand
TTTTTTGACGTGTTTTGTTTGGAAGACAGGAAAGAGTTCGGTCAGTTCCCCCCCCCCCTTTTTTTTTTTCCCCTTTTTCTCTTTTGGAAGTTGGATTGTTGTATGTTTTGCCGTTTCTGGTCCTTTAGCAATTTCCTGGAATATATTTAGCTCAGTTAGAGAGCACAATCCGTCAGTCAGTCCCTATCAAATTACTACTTTGCTGAAAGTGCAACAATACAGACAGCATCACCTGGATCTGACTGCAAAAGACAGTACTGCTTCAGGCAGTAGAGAAGAGCAGAAATAAAAGGACAGGTCATGTCATATGGCTTCTGCAAACTGAAAATGACAATAAAGTAACAGTATCACTGCAGGTTGGTGCTAACGCCATTGTGCTTCAGTAGATTTTACTTACTAATACGTCAAGTTTTTATTGAAATTAGATACGAGTAAACCACAGTACTGATATTAAAATCATGCATACATCACTGCATCTGAATTACGTAAAGCGTTTGTATTCTTGCTTCGACTTACCAGCAGAAGAAACGGAGTGAAGAATACCCAGCATGCTTTGAAGTAAAGCAGCACCTTGCTGCACCAGGGAGGACAGTGGCAGATCATATCAACAATGTCTTGGCAAAACTGGTTGACTCCTAACAGAAAAGTTAGAAGGAAAACTTCAATAAAACTGCGATGAACTAGGGAGATACGCTGAGATACACTCAAGCTTCCCCAAAACATTTAATTGGACTGAGTGGTATGGAGATGAATGAATAAATCGATAAAACTTAATGCCATAATAATAACAGGAGAGAATAAATACACAAGCTCAATGCTTAGGAGCAACAATAAAACTGTGGAAACAAACAAAAAATGTCATATTTCTATTCCCATCATTTGTCCTAGACTAGAGCGGAGTGATATGCTTAGGACTGATGTGATGTTTAGGGTTGTGAAATAGGATACCATAGAAAAAGGAGATGCCAAGGCACATGAAAAGGGTGATGATGATGAGGCCAAAACTAGTGCTGAAGGAGTCAATGAGAGTGAACCAGTAAATCCCTCCCTATGAAGACACACAAAAAAATGTGAATCTGAGCAGAATAGTGCAGACAGAAAGATTCCTCACGTTCAAAGCACACTCACATTAGTCACTAAAAGGAGGCCCATCAGATAGAAGCAGAAGCACAACGTGCCCAGGAACAAAGACTTGTGCAGCGTGTTTCCTCTAAGCTGTGGAAACTCATCCAGAACGGCCGTAGTGATGCCCTCCATGTTGCCAAACTGTGAGGAAGCAGAACATTTGTTTATTTTCAATGTCAAACAATGTTTATTTGACTTTTATGTGTTTGGACCATATGTGGTCTTACCAGAGTATCAACCCCGAGCATAAAAAGCATGAGAAAGAACATAATGGACCAAAACACGGAGCCTGGGAGCAAGGCAAGGGCTTCTGGGTACGCAACAAAAGCTAACCCAGGACCTGCAAACAAAAAAAACAAGAGTGTATAATAAGTGATGCACTGTGCAAAGACAGTGAGCTGAATAAGTTATGTTACCTACCAGTGTCTGCCACCTCGCCAACAGGAACTCTCTTCCTCCATGCCATGTGACCCAGGATGGAAAATATAGCAAATCCTGCAAAGAAGCTGGTGGTGCAGTTTCCTACAGTGATTATTATAGTGTCCCTACCCATAAAAAGAGAAAAAAAAACCACATAATTAAGAGAATAAAGCTGTCATGGCTGCAACAAGTGACATAACAACAAACTCACCTGATGACATTGTTGTCAAACTTATTGTAAGAGGCCATAGAAAGCAGCCCTCCAACACCAATACCTAATGAGTAGAAGATCTGTGAGGCGGCGTCATTCCACACCTGCATTTTTTCAGAGAGAGAGGCCTTTTAAACAATGACAATATCTGCAGGTATTTCTAAAAACTGAATCAAAGTATGTTGCCAGCAGCTGCTTCAGCCTTGTGGGTGTCAATCAACCGTGGTGAGTACCTGCGCATTAGCTAATCGGCTCCAGTTTGGTGTGAGGTAGAAAGCAACGCCTTGAAGAGAGCCTTCCAGTGTTGCACCTCTGATGATCAGAACAACAAGGACAAAGTATGGGAAGGTGGCCGTCACATAAACCACCTGAAAGGAGACAAACATCAGTTGGACAGGAAAAGACCTTAAAGAGGAAGTGATTGTGTTTGTGTGTGTGGGAGAGAGAGTGTTTTATGGGGTAAGCCAACAAAAAACACTATGTGACTGACTCACCTTGCCAGAGCTGCGGATGCCCTTGAGCATACACAGAAAGACGATGATCCAGGCAGCCAGGAGGCACAGAGCCAGGGGCCACCGCACAGGGCCCGGGTCATGGAGACCCTTACTGTTTACCACACCCAACACACTCTCACTAAAACACAATCAGGAGAGATGTTTGTGTCTTTTGTTACACTTACTATAAGTTGTCTGTCTGGATCTACGAGTGATATGGGTGATGCTTATATTTAGGCTTTTTAAAGTATTTTCAGATCAACTAAACATAAAGCTGATTCAAAAATCAATACATTATCTGTAAAATACATTAATGAAAGCCTGGAAAGTGTGGCATCTGCTGGATGTAAATGGTTTATTTGTTATATCTCACTATCAGGAACTGTATTTGCCAACTGAAACTCTTCCTCTATTAAATTATAAAAAGTGCTGCCTGAGTCAGATTACCTGAAAATTAAATGTTTAAGGTCGAAGTGGTCAATGATGGTAAACACAAAAATTAAGATATATGCTAGTACGCCATGAAATATATCACAATTTCTATATGCAATAATATATAGTAGTATAGTAAGTATAGAACAAAGCTCTTACTTCCAGAAGATTTCTGTGGGGCTGCGGGGTCTACCAGAGGAACTGTTGCTGGTGGTGCCGTTACCACAGATAGCCAAGTTTGCTATGGCATCACACGACCATGGCAAGGGGCTTTGAAATGATCTGCCCAGGTAGTAAAATGTCCACGCTATGATGACATTGTAGTAGAGACACACCAATGTGGACACGCACAGCATCCCAATTCCAATACCTGTCAAAGAGACATGACACAAACCAGTGTATTAAGCACACTGTATATGTCAAATAGATCAGTTTACATGTGACAATAAAATCCACGTTACATTATAATAATAGAAAAAGCTGCTGTATTACTGATTGACTGCAGTTAAACACACTCCTTCCTGTGAAAAGTGCAGGAAAATCCTGTTAAACTAAACTTAACAGGCCAAAGATTTCCACTTTAACATGCTGCAGCAACCACACTAACAATCTCATTGAATGTCTTTGGTTCTGCTGCCATTCAAATGCTTATTGGATGTGTGTGTACTTAGCAGCAGAAGTGTCAAGAATTTTTTAGGATTGGCCGCATGATAGCAGTGAGGTGATAAGTTAGGAGTGAGTCAGCAACTGGTTATTTCCCCCGACTGTGACGTTATTCTCGACAAACTGGTGACACAGGCATTCTGGATGTTGTATCGATGCCTTCTGTGAATTACAAAGTGTACGGCGACAAAGATGGTGGAGAAGAAGGGAACACACCCACAGTATTCTAAAAGAACAATAGCTAGCTAGTCATTATGCGCAATATCTCTTGAGTTTCTACGATCGAAACATTGTCCAACAAAAGGATGGAATCATTACCGAGAAAGCCCATTGATTACCTTTGAGCAGAGGGCAGCATTTCCACACAGTGATCGGACCAGCTGCTCCATACTGGCCCAGACTCAGCTCCATCAGGAAGAGTGGAACGCCCGTGAAGAAGAGCATAATAAAATACGGGATAAGAAACACACCTGTGAAGATTTAAAACATGCCAGCTTGAGAACAGGTTCTGCCGGGAAAAACATCCACACGTATATTTAAATGTATAGATGGCCTAGAAGCAGGTTAACTTCACAGGGAGATGATTTTCCTCTGTAGTGTTAGGCAGGCGAGCTACAACCTGTTTGGTTTAAAGATGCATAAAATATAAGGCGGGGATATAAGGGAGACCACATGTCTCGTGTGCAAGCAATGAATCTCCCTGTCTGCACTTTAAGGATTAACTATGTGGTGTAGCACTCCACTATAGTTTAAGACTAAAGTTCACAAAATATGTCAGCGTGGTAGAGAGGACTTAACACACCCTTAGGTTAGACAAAATAAGCCTCTAAAGCACAACAGACACACACCCAGGCACTGACAGTGTCTGAGACTTGAAAGGTAATGAACACCGATGCTGTCTGCTCACCTCCTCCATTGCGATAACAGAGATATGGGAATCTCCACACGTTCCCCAGTCCCACACAGTATCCAAGACAGGAGAGGAGGAACTCATGCTTTCCACCCCACTGCTCCCTCGGGACGACTGCTACTGAAGTGGGTGTGGGATTCTGGGTTTGGGGTTCAACGCGTGGCTCTGGAGAGGACGTACCAGCTGGGTCGTGTCCATTCGGCGTGACAGGATGCCCGTTCAAATGCACTGGATTCTGAAGCAGATCAAGTTATGATGAAATTACGATGGTGAAAGCAAAGAGGAAACTAATGCAGGTTTTGCACAGATGGATTTTTTTTCCTTTTTAACAACAAGCGTTTCAAAACATTTATACATGGATTACATCCAAGTAGAGCTAAAAACTTAAATGAATCCCTTTAATGTTAACTTAATACTTTAAGCAGTAAATGCAGCACACCCCAGATGACTGACGCCAAGAAGAATTCAAAGTAAGCAGGTTGCAATTTACAGAAACATCAATATTTATAAACCCCATAAAATAGAAGTAAATTTAAAAAAAAAATTTGTAGCTAATGATTAAATTATATTTTTAAAACCAACTAAAAAGGAGCAGTTGGTTAGTGGTTCCTCACATCAACATCAGTACCGAGCCAAATGTTTTTACTTCTCTTTAAGTCTTTATTTATTATTTATTTTTCTAGTTTCAGTTGAAGAGACAGAAGTCAGGGAGTCATATTGGGGGTTAGAGGAGGTGATGGGATTGTCCATCTTTGTGTGTGTTGGGGTATTATTACTATGTTTCTTTTTATATGTTAATAAATCATGGATCTTATCATGTAAAGCACTTTGTGCTGCTTGTGGCAAGAAAAGGGCTTTATAAATAAATAAAGTTTGAAAGTTTGAAGTGGTTACGGCTCAGATTAAATACATATCTGTATAAATCTGTACAAATTTTGTACCAAATTGAACTATTTCTTTCTTCCTGCTGGACATGTATCTCTGAACAAGAAGGGAACTATTTTATCAAGTCGAACCCAGATGGAGATGTTAAAAGAGCTTCTGCTTTATGTGTTGTTCCTGTCATTGTTTACTGTTTGAAGATAAATTATTTTTATTCCATTTAATGAAATCCCATTAAACGCTTTCTCAGAAACACCATAATAATCATATAATAATCTACAAACAGGAACTGTGAGCAATGCTATCTGGTTACCTTATTCATCTTTTTCTGTATGAGGTGTAGATTGTAATATTTATAGGTTATATTAAAAGATTTCCACGTAAAGGGGAAAGTAAATAAATGATTGTAGGCTATTATACACACCAGAGGAAACAGCTTGACTTTTTATGCTGATGCTAAAATCGAGGAGGAAATTGAGGGGATAGTTTCTATCTGTACCAATAATATAATGTAAAGACATGTGTAAAGTTAAGCAATTTAGGAAAGTTTTTTATCTCCCCCTCCTCCGTAGCACTGAAGCCGCTTCAGATCTTACTGTAATGTAGACGGACAGGTTTGCTGCTTCATCTGAGGGCGGATATTCATTTCCTGTCGGTTATAGAGCCGCGGCTGGTTAACTTACAGCAAGTAAAGAGTTGCTTGCAGAGTCCTAAAACTTCTACATGGTTATATATAATTATAATAATAATAATAATAATAAAAAAAACACTTTATCCCATCGGTGGATAGCTCCAAACACAGAACAACTGATCTTCCGTCTCACCTGTCCTACAGCTGCACTGCTTCCTCCAGCTGGGCTCCCGAGCGCTGCTTTGCAGCTTTGGTCCCGCATTTCCACCCGGCAGAGGTGGTTTGTTACTGTTTCACTGGTCGGTCGTTACTCCATGTTTTACAGAGACAAGGGCTCGTGCGCGAAAAAACAGAGAAAAAAAACAGAGATGCTGAAGGTTTTTTTTTTTTTTGCGGCATCGGGAGAAGTCTCTGTGTCGGTCAGAGAGTCAGACACAGCAAGGAGACAACACCATGACGAGGAGGAAGCAGGCCGGTGGGGAGGCGGAGGCGGAGGGCAGGTGCGGCGCTGAGCAGGCAAATATCACCTGCTTCTTTAAAATAAGGCGGGGTTGAAGTAAAGGCATTGTTAGGAGAAAACACTTTGATACGTAGATGGGAACTGGCGACCTGTCAGGGTGTATGCTACCCCAGCCCGGGGATTAATGGGATAGCTGTCCCCTGAATTGGAAGAAGTGGGGCAGATAATGGCTTGAAAGATAGACTGGAGAATGTCGAGTTATTTACTTTATAAAAAACAAATAAACAACAAAAAAAAAAAAAACACAAATAGGCTATGTAGCTATACCACTGCAAATATCGTTATTTTCTCAGGCCATTACCTGCATATTTAGCTATGACTCCTGATGTAACACAAACCTCTTTACCACTTGGAATATTCCCCAGCTAATCCTGTTAATTCAGGTGTTTTACTTTCTCACATGTTCCTGCATAGCTGGGCATGATTTTGATCTTTTTTCTAAAGAAACCCAGTTTGTGTTCCAGGAAATGGTGGGAGTTGCCAAAAGAAGCCACCGGTCAGCTATGTGTGTGGTTACCTGTAGCTTATAGACTTGATCTAACTCGGGTTCCGACAGCACAGTAGACAAAATGGCTGTTGTTTGTTTTACTTTTTTCATGGGAACATGTAGTTCTATCACAGTTAATGTGACTGATGAAAGTCTGCAACTGGGCATGTTCTTCACCCAGTTGGCTTACTCTGAGACTTCCAGTCCCTATGACGTCACTGAGTCACCTGAGTTTGTTTTTCCGCTATTTTGGAGGGCTGTGTGAGTGTGTTTAGGCTTAATCCATGCTTTATCCAATGTGTAAATGCTAGGCACTTAATGGTTATCACTGAACGCATGTCTTCCAAACTTCTAAAACATATCTTAAGTGTGTGAAATTTGGAAATGCTTCTGTCTTTATCAACCATGGTTACATACTCTAAGCAGCTGTTTCACAGGTCACTTAGGTGAAATCTTCCACTGTCTTCATCTGTAATAAAGAAGCTCTTCTAGAAAAACAGAGCATCTTCAAGAAACTAAACTTAGTCCAGCTGACTAAACTCAACTTATAGACATAATGAATTAAATGAATAAGAACATCCACAGATGTTTGCAGTTGTGTTTCATCAATTGGATTTTATTTTTGGTCAAATAGCAGTTTCTAATTTTCTGGGCCAATGTGCAAAGGGTCACTGAGTAATTCCATATGTTGTTTATTTTATAGTTTAAATATGACTATAGCTACTAAACAAAATATGGATATAAATTACATAACCTGAATCCTGTCCAAAAGTTATCTGGGCTAGAGCACCTGTTTTGAGTCATCTACATTGGATTATGTGTTGTGGTCAGAACCATTAGTAATTCAGATTATATTAGAGTAAAAAAAAGAGCATCCAGACTGCTATTAACTAGTCCAAATATCAAGCTTTATAACGATATGATAAATGATATGATTAGCAGAGCTTTGTTAAATCTGTGTGATGGCATATTTAGCATACTAAATAAAAACACTTTAAGGCAGCAATATGGATGCCTTGGGTTTTACTTTTTTCTAGAGATGTTTTTTAAAAGGTAGGCCTATTAGATAACAGAATTCTACTGGCTACACATTACAAAGGGTCTGTCTGTATTCTGACATATCTCCAACAAAAAAAATACATGGAGTAATTTTAAATAAGAATTTAAGAGCACATGTAAAACAATTACAACTTGTATAACAAGACACGTGTTTGCAAGATAATGGGTTAAAAAACTGTATTGATTCATTGGTCACTGAGTGCCACAGTGAAGAAAGAATAAAAACATTACAAAGTGGTGAAATCTTAATTTACTCTTTTTATGTGAAGCAGAGAAGAAAGGGGGAGTTAGCACCACAGTTCTTGTTTACTGGGTTTTAGGAACAAGTTAATTTATGGCTTAACTGCAAGATAAGTTTTAAACCTTTATATTATTTCTTGTGCGTCAGTGTTGTGCAAGTTCATGCTTCTTCTGAACAAAGTTCAGCATGCACAGGTTATAATGAATAGTTTTGTTCCATTTTTAACTAGTTAAAAGCTTTTTTTCTAAGATAAAACGACTTCAAAAAGAAAACAGTAGGCAGTAGGCTATAGGCCTATATTTCACATTGGACAACTTTTGAAATTAGAGGCTATGAAGCTGACTGGTCTCTAAGGGTAGGCATAAATAACACGGAAATATCAGATGTAATTTTTAGACCGCAGTTATTTCCCCGTAAATAACCATGGGTAAAAGAGGTGCCTAATGAGCATACTGTCGCTTCCGTGTTTCTTCTCCACCCGCAGTTGTTTTACAGACGGACTGCAAAGAAGAGACCGCAATAGCCTTGCTACTGAGCGTTTCCGCGCTTGCGCTGTGCTTCTCTACGCAATGCATCATGGGTATCGTAGTGTAGCGTCGTGAAAAGTGCGGACTGTCTTAGTTAAGGGACTTGCGAATAACTGTATAAAAACAAAATATTCACAACCAACTACTTTATTTGCAAATAAGTGTTTTGTTTAAATTAAAAGCTCTCGGGAAATTTTTATAAACACGTTCTGTTGTAGGCTAATTGTTTTTTTAGGCTACAACACTGCTGCGCGTGCAACGGATGGAAAGGAGATCAAGCTGTTGACCACATTTCTTAATAAAACATCCTCAAGAGAGACGGATGATTCGGTTACATTGTAAAACTGGCAACAACATTTAAAACCTCGTAAAACACGGGCCATATGGTTATGGTGGCTGTAAGGAGACAAAACAACTAGATTAACCTGGAAATTAGACACGTTTTATGTGACTAAACAAAGTAAACATATAGCCTATTTAACAGCCATAATCTCAAGTAGTCTTTTTGTATGTCAGTGTTCTTACAGTCTTGATGGTGTGATGCTGAAGGCCAATTTAGCAGCAACTTGAGGACTCTTTAATCCACATAAGCTCCTGATGCTTTTCTAAAGCCACCCAATCTGTCGAGTGCTTCTGCTCAACAGCCCCATTCAACAACATATCTGGGTCAATAGAAGGCAGGATGAGTTTACAGTTGCTGTTTGTGAGTTGGGAGAAATTACAATCATTTTACAATTTTAAAGGATCATTTTAAGATCAAGATCTTTCAGATTTGGCATAACTGGATGGGAATTTGCAGCCATGAGGAGAATCGGTGCAAAAAGCAACAGGGACCAGTATTTTTGCAGTGAGCCACATGTGGAGTTTGATACAAGTGTAAATCATCATCTTCTCAGCAGCGAGCTGAAAAGCGGCTGTGGGCAGCTGGCTGGGGATCCAGACTCATTCTGCCATGCCAGATTTGATTCTGAACCGGCCAAGGAGAGGGACTGTAACAGCAAATCATTTGCAGTGGATGCCAGGTTTAGGCTTGATAGCTTGAAGTATGGCTGTAATTCACCTTTACCTTGCTGTGCCATGGATAATAGCACAGTGTCCAGTTTGGAACACAAAGAAGACTTCTGGGGCAGCGAAGAGTCACATACCGAACAGTCTGCTTTGGATTTGGTAGAAATACTTGATATAGAGGACAACATGCAGGATGAAGAAAGATGGTGAGTCCCTCCCATACCTTCAAAGAGTGGCTTGTGTTGTTTTCTCTCTTTTTCTGCTGTTTATTGCTTGTGTACTTATGTAGTAAACACCTCAGTTTGATCTTTTGTCCACGTTATCACAGTCTAGTTGGACAATCCTCAATCTCAAGTGAAACATGTTTTTTCCTCTTTATATTCTTTCCTTTTCAAGGCTGTATGAGCCTCAAAAGAAGCAGCCTTTTGAGAAGGAGCCTGCTTTTAGATGGTGCAGGCATATCCTTGACAACCCCAGTCCTGAGATGGAGACTGCATGTCGTCTACTGATGAATAAACTGGATCAAAGTGAGGGAGAGCATATTTTTAGCCGGAACATGTTTGCTTTTAAAATGACTTTAACAGTGATGCTTCATTATACATTAACCATATTCTTGTTACCTCTTTTTTTCAGATTCAAGGTATTCCTTTTACAGACAAAACAAAGTTTACCATCATGCTCCCAGTTTCTCTCTGGAATCCACGTGCAAATATTCAGTCGACACATTGCTGGATGACTCTGACGGTTTAGGTAATGTCAAACCAAGATGTTAAATATTTTTCAGCATAGATAGCTAATATATTTTCTATTAAATATACTATAACCTGGACAGTTTTTGATCTAATTGAATTAAATAAAATTACTAAGATGCAAAATGATCAAATTTGAAGGGAAAACCTTTAAATACACACAAAGAAGTTGCCATTTCTGAGCTCATGGATGGTTTGTTAATGTGTCAGGATTCATTCATAATGCTAGTAAGTTCAGTTATCACATAGATAAAAAAAATCTTGCAGCTTTCAAATATTACTGTTCTTCTAAACTGCTGCTCATGATTTATACTTGATCATGCTCTGGGAGAAAACAGGTGAACATGCAGCCGACCAAGAAGATATTTCTAAATCTATTAGGGGGATTAAAAAATTGTTTTTCAGGATCGGTTATATTTTAATCAAAAGCAAGCGTACATGGAAGGACTAAAAATCCCAAACAAGCTGGAAGATGCAGGAGCTTGTGGAGAAAATAGAGAGGAAGCAGTAAAGTAAGCAAAGATTAGCAGATACTTTCCTCTGCGATAGGTGTATGTGTTTCCTTCTCATCAATAAAGAACAAGATTCATGAGCACATACACACTTACAGAATTCAATGTAATAAAAACATCTGATGGAGAACTTGTAGAGGAAGAGGAAGAACGAAGGGATAAAACTTTTATAAGCCACAGCCTCACTTAATGGAAATAAATGGCATCACTGGTAACTTCCCAACATCTCATCATTTTGTTATCATCAGTCTGGGTAAATTTCTCAATATCAAAACACCTCATTAAGTTGAAATTTTTGGAGACAGACTCAACAGTGGTCAAAAGCTGAAAGTGGCAGCAGGAAATAATAAATCTGCAACACCTGAACAAAGCAGATAAGAAGACGACGGTCAGACAGATGCAGAGTTTTCTGCTAAACATTCAAATGTAACTTTGAAATATGTGGCTGTGTTTTGTTTTATGTCTTTTAATACAATTACAGCTTAAAATGAAACAGTTTGGACTTTGTAGTCCATTATCTTTTCTATTATCCGTACAGTAGCCTACACTGTAGTTTAAAGGTGAATTTAGCTGAATTTAGTAACTTTATGTCAGTTGAAGCATAAATAAGAAATAGCAAATAAGGAAAAAAAATCTTGTTTGATATCACGTCTTAATATTTCACACAGATCGTGATCAGCTGAACACCTTCCATGACGCCATAACTACAAGTTACAAACTACAAGACATAACTGATGTTCACATTATGGCCAGAATACAGGAAGCCAGTGAGTACAGAAAAGTACTTTTGATTACTTAACATCCTCTGCACACTTTTCTGTTTTTAATTCTATTTATTGGAAGTGCATTCTTATTTTTTCTGTGTATGCCTGATGGCAAAAAAAAACAAACATTGGCGCTACTTAATGTATCTTTATTTAAATTTGATTGATTACATTGTACTATAAACATGATCAATATTTTTCAGGTTTAAGACAAGATTTTGTGTCAGTACCAACCACAACTTCTCTCAGGGGAAACCCAGAGATGCTTTCATCCTGTTTTACCACCTCCGGTGATGAGTTTGCTGCCAGAAATACAACCAAAGCTGCTTCATTTTCTTGCTGGCAGCCTGGCTTGTCGTCACTGAGCTCTTCCTGTTGCCATTCACCAACATCAGAAACAAAACAGGAGTGCGGAAGTCCCAAACTGACCAGACTTCACCAACAAGTCACTCAGTTCAAGCTGCTTAAACTCGCCCAGAATCAAGGTACGTAGAGTCTGTGCAGTACCACTTTTATTTGTGATAGAAATAATCAGAGTTGAGTGATGTAGAGTTCAGCTTTCACACTGAGCAAATTTGGCTTTTTGCCTTTCTTTGTTAAAGATCAAACCAGTTTTTGAAACCATTTCACATTTAACAGTATATTATTCACATGGCTTTATTTTCCAATGGATGCAATAGTAGAGTCCTTTAAAAACACGTCTGATGTGTTTTGTAGGAGCGTCTCCAAACAGGACTAGGTCACCGCTACGGACAAGCCTCCGATCCCTCCAGGCCGTTAGGAACAGTCGAAGTTTAGATTATGATGATCACCAACCCGTTGGCCAGTTCTCCTGCCCTCTATCAGGTTTTAAGCTTGGAAAAATTTGCAGTACGCAGATTTTCATGCAAACTTTGTGTATTTTCTTGTATCTCATCAGTTAAAAAGAAATATGTCTGTTTCTCAGGTGTGTCTCCGGCCAGAATAAAATCAAGCTGTGGGTCTGCAGCATCTGTGAACTCCAGCAGCTTGTCTCATCTGATGAAAGAGTCATCAGCGCGGATAACAACAATTAAGAAGCTGCAGAGGTCTCAGTCTCTCAGCCCCTGCAGGATTCCTCACCCTGCAAAGGGATGCCTGTCTGCTCATGGGCGTATTTTTGCCTCACCGGAGAGGCCCATCACTGCAGCCTGGGGCAGGCGTGTCCAATCAATTCAACGTTGATTTGTACATAATGTGTATAAGTCTTTATAGTATGAAAAACTTCTACGTAAAATCCTTGGATGTGTTGAATCTGTATGTAGTTTTTCATTAAAAGGATAGAAAAAGAGCCAATGTGTTCCTCTAAGGAACTTGCAGATTGATAAGACTTATTTACCTGAAAAATGTTAATAAAAACATTTATAAAACCTAAACGCAGCATGAACAGAAGCTGTTCACATAAAAATCCCTTCACAATAGTTTGTGGAGTTTTATAAGGTGCAATGTCATATTCATGTTGCTAAATAAATCCAGGGATACGTTCTAAATAAGCTCTGCCTGATAAGTCATTTGCAATCATACATGGCCACAAACTTAACACCAGAACCATTATTCAAATATTTAAGACCTGATATGAACGTGGACATGCAGTTAGACCTCTCTTGATGGTGGCTGCCACCTATAAGAACTACCGTCTGCAGTGGTTACAAAAAAGTGTGCAGTTTACCATACAGAAGTAAACAGCGGGCAATAGGAAATGTCATCGGATGTTGAGGTGTGGGCCAATGCAGTATCTGGTCACAAAGCCTATGAGCATGACTAGGTTTAACTTGTTGCAGCTGAAAGGGAGGGTGCATTTTGGTTTTTTGAAGTTTCCACTTATAAACTGAAGCCACATTTGTCTGTTTCATTTTGCACTATAATACACGAAAACCTTAATAATCATACCTCAAAATATATATTTTGTTTAGTTTGTATTAACTCCTAAGTCTACGGTTGGAGTGCCCTCTGCTGTTCATTAGGTGTTAAACAATGAGTTGACAGAAAAAAGGAAATACAGGACTGTCTCAGAAAATTAGAATATTGTGAAAAAGTTCTTTATTTCCTGTAATGCAATTAAAAAACATGA
>JBAMIG010000016.1:6360012-6374156 GCA_037177335.1 Kiunga ballochi | reverse complement strand
TATATATGGTAGTTTCTGCTGTTATGAAAAAAAAATTCTCAAAGAAATTAATTATTCACAAGAAAGAAGCTGTTTTTTTTTTCTTTAAAAAATTGTATAAATTGTATTTCTAAGTTCCTGTAACAATTCAACATTCAAGTACTGTTTATGACACCAACAAGGTGTATAATGATCACCTGTTTTCCTGCTGGGCTGCATCGACCGCATGGCCTGATGGTACTTTTTGGTCTCATCCTCAGCAACCTCACTGATATCAGAATAATCAACTGCATCTTCAGTGCTTTTCACCCAACCTGGAAAAAGGGAAATATTGATACCCCTCTGTTCAGGTCTTAACTATATTTACGTCAAATTCCATTTTAAAAAATCTTACCTTCTGAATCCACACTGGATGAGTCTCTGTTTTCTTCCTTTCCATCATCCTCATTAGCAGTAATCTCTGTAATGAGTGAGCCCAGACCCAGAGTGCCCAAACCAGCTAAATGTTTTTTGGACTCCTGTTATATATAAAAAAAAAAGTCACAATGACTATTTTTTAAATAAACAGTTATTATAAAGCAAATATGTTCAAGTAAAAATTAAAGACTGTATCATTATTAGCTCTAAAATAAAACTGAAAAGAAATATTAAATACTAACATTGTCCAGAATGCTGTCATCTTCCAACTGTCCATCTTCATTAATGTTTCCAAAGAGGAAGCCAGTAATAGAAAAAGGACGATCTTGGTCTTCATCGCTGTCAGAGTCCGACATACTACAGTGATAGACATAGTTTTAATGTGTTTCACTTTACAAGTTATCCACACTAAAACAAATTGTTAGAGCAGATGCAAAACAACCTGATTAACTCTAACCATTAATGTCGGCTTAAAGAAAATGATTACAAGAAATAAAACAATAATAATAATAAGCAGATTCTACATAAAGAATATGCAAACATGACAATGAGAAAAGTTAGTTTATGTAACATTTTCTTATTTGGTGTAGCTTTTTTGTAATATATTCAGATATGGTAAAAGTTTAGATATTGTTAATAGCATAGTTACAATATTAACAGTAATTATTTATACTACTGAATAAAAAGAAAAAATATTTTATTGACTACCTACAGTGCAAAAGAAGTTTAATCAATTTTCACAAAACACAAACATTTCCTATTTAGTACCACCGTGGATTAAGTTTGCTTTAAGTTAAATATGCATAGTGTATTCATGTAAATCTCCTACACTATAAGAGCTTAAAAATAAAACAGTAAGATTTGTAGATGCCCGAATATCATACCCATAAATTGTAAACAATGAGGCGCCTATCACCTTTCAAATGGATCCATGATAGTAGCCAAACAAGAACACTTACCTTTTTATTTAATTTCTTCAGAAGTTATTTATCTTCTTCAGATTTCTTAAGCTTGTGTATCAGTATGTTTAAACCTTATATTAAATGCTAATATAGGTTGCTAACATAGCTAGCTAACATTAGCACCATTTGGTAATTTGCAATCTGTTGACAAAAATCTTAGTTGCACATGTTTTCAACAGCTTCCTCGGCTTTGCGTAGTCCAAAGGAAATAAGCAAAGAATTGATACCTTGGCTCAGTTATGTTCAATATAAATATGATTTTTATTAGTGAGTTGCGCACTGCCGCGGTCTGCAGAGTAACTTCCGGAAGCTTTTTGTGAATGACCCGGATGTTAATGACGTATTCAAGAACAACACAAAAAATCTGTAAAATGAAACGTTCAGTTTTTTTTTATTGTAGACCTACATCACAGACTTTAATATTTACTCATTATTTGTTTTCCCCCTCCCACACAAAGCAAATCAAAGGGACAAATACTACTACTACTATTACTACTAACAACAATAATAATCACTTTGACAAAGTATGGAACTTACTTTTATGATTTTTTAAAGACATCAAACCATTACGTTTTGGTAAAAGAAAACTCGGGTTAGTTCAGATGATAAACAGATATTCTTGTATTGTATTGAATATTTTAAATTATCTGTATCTTTGTAAACCAAATCCTGGTGACTTGACGGTACAAGTCTCCTTGACATCATCATTTGTCCTTTAAAAACAAAACAATTATTGTCCGAGTTAGGCTAAAAACAACCTAGTCTAACAGGAAAAGGTGAAGCCAGTCATGAACCGTGTTCCTAGACTGTATATGAAAGAGGCCGTGTCCCAATTCACGTGCTGCACACTTCCCTTTGTGGATTTGTCGGCCACATTTGTCATAGTGGTGTGCCAAATACAAGCCCAACTCAAAGGCTCCTTAAAACCCACAAACATGTCATGATAGCTGCATGGTGGCGCGTTTGGTTAGCACACTCTTACCAGAAACCAACTTTATCTGCTGATGGCACAATCTTCCAAAGGACTTGTTTATAGTGTAAACTTTCTTGCCTCTTCTTTAGCAGGACACTTTGTTGCTTGATAAATAAATTCTTTGTACTTGCCTTTGCAAAGGTAAAATGAATAATCAAAATATGGAATCCTTAGTGTAGCATTTTAGGAAACGTACCTATCAGAGAAAGAGGTCAATAATCTCTATATATGTGCTGTTATTAAAAGTAGACAGCTCAAATACCCTAACTGTTTAGAAAAACAAGCACACACTAATAGCTTAGCCAGTTTTAATAGTTTTAAACACTTGAGATTGGAAAAAAGTACAAAAGTGATCCTGATCGCCACAGTATGAAACCAGCCCAATAATGTAGAGAGATAGATGTGTTCCTTTTAAAGGCATCTTCTACAGACATGTTTAATTCAACTGGCCTTACCATACACGTATTGTACTCACTAAAACAGATACAAGCAACAGTTTAAATACAACGGCTCACCCCAGTAATACATTTACAAGTGATTTTTGAAAGAAAATAAAAAGGAAAAGAGGGGAAAAGACATTATACCACAATGCCATCCGGTATCTGGCAGTAAAATCATGCATTATTACAATCGTTCCACTAAAAAGAAACAGCAAAAAACTACAGCTGTCACACAGTGAGAAAGAGGGCAGCCAAGAGGCATCTATCCGACAGCCGCTCGGAGTGCTCGTTGGTTGTTTACTGAAATGTTACTGAGACTTCTGTATTGTTGAGCAGCAGATCAGTGGTAACCAAACCGGCATTTGCATACATTGTAAAGTTGCACTCGGAAGAACTTGTCTTCCGTTATTCCACAATCGCATCCATTTAGAAAAATATAACTAATTATTATTGAAGAAAATCCCAAAATGTGGGATAATCTCTCAGTATGTTGTGAGGAAATAAAAAAAAAGCTAAGAAATACAGTAGAATAAATAAATGCATGACATCCAAAAAATCAAGTGGACACACTGAGTTACCAGAACGCTCCACAAAAGCTCACCGCGCTTTTTGTTTCTTGGCCTGGCAGTATTAAAAATGAGGGTTTCATACTACAGGCTGTCCAAAATCATGTCCAATGATCCCGAAGGAAAAGTTGCCATAAAATATTGACAATTAGCGAAAGGTTCTAAAGATCCCTCCTCCGCTTTTAGTTTTTCAATTTTACAAATTACTTCCATGTATAACATGGTCTCTGGTTTCACCAATTAAGAAGTAATCGATGTAGATGGCAATGAGGAAACACAGGAGGGAGACTTTCACAGTGTTAGAAAAATGAAGTCGCTCTGTGTTGTCGCCCGCTGGCCGGCCGTTTGTTAGGGCAACAGCATTGAACTTCCTGTCCGATCAAACTTTTTTCCCTTTGAAAGGGCAGCCACTTGTTTCATTAACTCCCTGTTCTTGGTCTGTGAAAACAAATCATTAAACATGTTAGAAAATATCTTTTATGCACATTGGTTGAAGTTTGGACACTTTATGAGGACATATGAACTTTTGGACCAACTATAAACTGCATGACAATAAATAAAAAGAAAACTCAGATACTACACAAAATGATATTGTTGTAGTTTCATGCCTTTAAAATCTCTCAGCTGTGCCAGTTCAAGTACAAAATACACTTTTGTGTGAGTAATCCCAACTAATAATTTTTTTTTTTAATCAACTCAATTGATAGTCAAAGATCATCACCAGCTCAAATAACTCATTATTATGCAATTATTTTAACAAGTATATTTCATTTATTGTCTTGGCACTGTACTTTATATTAAGGCTTTGGAACCTACTTGACACTGCATGACACAAGTTATCCAATCTGATCTATTCTACAGTAATAATAGTTAATCATGCTGGAATCAATATGTGCTTATTAATGATACCTATCACTGAAACCAGCACATAACATATTGTGGATACGTGTTTTTAATGCAGCAAAACAGGAGTACAAGTTACATTACACTTACAACATAGTGGAAACTGTACTATGTTGAAAGCAGCTCCTGCTGGGCCTGAATTAGAATCTTTGAAGAATACCAGGGGAAGAGATGTATTCCTACCTGCTGCTGCTCCATAGCCTCTTTATGTGCCTTCTCCATTTGGTTCATCTTCACTCTCATGTTTGATTCCTGATATTGAAAGTCTGCTTTGAGCTCTGTAAGCTGGAGGAGAATGCAATCATTTAATCCTCACGTCAAAAAGCAGAGAGCCTCCCGCATTCATGCAGCGGAGACTGAGATAGCCCACCTTTCGATCCTTCTCCAGGATGGTTTGATCTCTTTGCTGCAGAAGTCTCTTCAGGGACATTACCTCCTCTTTCAGCTGGCTGATGAGAATAAAGTTGTCTGTTCCACCAGAATCCATAGATTGGGTGATGGAACTACTGGTGGGATTAAAAAAAGGAAAAGGCATTAGGGCAATACCGAGACATTCAACATTGTGGGGAAAAAACACTGAATATGAACAGAGACAGGAACTGATTATAACATAAATGCAAGTCAATCCAAATGTAATATTTCTCCATTTACTGCTCATCACACCTGTCTCCATTGGATGGCTTCATCTCCAGTTTTGGTTTCTTCTTTGGAGTCTCCTTCTGGATTGAAGACGATTTATGGCTGCAAAACAAGTGAAAAATGAGCTGAGAAAATGAAAAACACACACAAAACTACTTTCCTTGGCCTTTCATGTTGTTCACATAGGAGACTCGTACCTCTGCTTCCACAGTCCTGGTTCCTGTTCAGGACTTAAGCTCCCACTGAGTCTGTGAAAAAGCAAACAGCATGTTATACTTTCAATATAGTGTAATAATTCCCTATAATGGGCTCAAATTAACAATTTGGCTGAAGAACATGGGAAGGCACAGTGAAAGAGGAGTGTTACAACAGAAGACCTACTTGTGGTGAGAACTGCTATGCCTGTGTTGGTGGTGGTGGTGATGATGGTGGTGGTGATGATGGTGAGATCTGGCGTGATGGTCTTTCTCATTCAGAGATGAGGAGTTGGATGAACCAAAACCCTTCCTCTGCTCCTTAGTCTTCTGCAGGACACGGCGGTAGGACAGAGTACACAGCCAGCACAGCAGTTTTCCATCCACCTGGAGTAAAAACAGATGACAGCAGCTTATAAATCTTGTTTATTATACTAAAATTGTTTTGGTTTAATCTGAATACGCGTGTGTCAGGTTTGTACCTTTCTTCTGCCCTCCTCTTTACGATCAAAGGCGCACTGCTGTTTGCATTGTTCACAGGTTTGTGGAGGTCCATATTTTTTCTCTGAGTTGGTACAACGCTGGCACTTTGTTCCAATAAAAGCTGCAATGATGTTACAGTACTGACAGGGTTTGGGCTGTAAAACAGAAATAAGTAAAGTAGAAAAAAACATACATAAAATAGGCAGAAAAATGAACAGACAACTCCGCATGAATAAATATTTTATTTATATTTTTTAAATTTATATTATTCAATAAACCAAGATGGACTTAGCCTCTAACATTTTATGAGAAATCTGATACTTACTGTTCCAAACTGTTTGACATTCTGGGCACATTTCTTGCAGATTGTATTTGTTTTACTGCAATGTAATATAAAGGAGTTAACATTATCATCAAATCAATATAATAATGTTAATAATCAGTAACAGCAAGTATTTATATTAGACTATATGAAAATCATTATTCTCACCTCTCCTGCTGAAACTCAGATCTGCAGTATGTACATTTTACTATTGGGTGGGCGATGCGACACTCCTAAGGAAGCAAAACAAAGAAACATGAGTGTTTTTACCTCCTTGATTTGCAAAACCCAGCAACTATAACAGGAAACTTGTCAGATATTAATTCTGCTTAAGAATCAAATATTAAATATCAGAATTAATAATGCTGGCACAAAGTCTACCCGCTATTATACCAGATCTTCCAGTCTAGCTTATTTTAAATAGAATTGTATAATATGTACTACTAAGCTCCTGCAGAAACTGAAGTTTGCAGAAATCAAGTCTGTAAAACTCCATAAAGGAAAAAAAAATCTATATCCCAATAATCATAGTAATAATAGTAATAGTGGCTAAACAGTCCTGTAGTTAGTTATTAGTTAGTTAAAGACTATGTTTCTACAAAGTACTCAAAGAACGTATTTCTTACATTAAAATAAAGATGCAAAAAAAAACAAGTTTTGCATAACAACCAAAGTTTTAAAACAGTTAAGACATTTGCCTGTGAAATGCCAGTAGCACCACAGAAGCAACACGTTGGCACGTGAGCACAGTATAAGTTATTACCAGTATTATAACAAAATGTCTATTCAGTATGTGAAGGTTTTGGTACTTCTGGTCTTATTTATTTATTGTCAAATCCATCATAACAAGGTATATTCTATACATGGTTCGGCTAATACGGCTGTTTTCCACCTTGTTACATAATCTGAGCCTAGCCAAACCTGCTGCTTGTCGTAATAACATCTCTGTAACTGCGACAACACTCATCACACATCAACACTCATTAAACTCTGGATTGATTGCGTCTCGTTCAGTCATAATCGATATCATAAACACTCCCCAACCTTGCACAGCTGCTGGCCCTGCGACAGCTCTTCGAAGGGGTACCGCTGGTTACACTTCGTACAGGCGTATAGAGCCGACGTTGCCATTATCGCCTAACTGAAGCTACTGAACTAGAAGAGGATATTTGAGTCCAGCTGCAAATTGAACGGATTAACCTCGCTATTTCCTTCCAAGCCGCTCGCTAAACTGAGTTAAGAAGACACACCGTGTTGGCATCCAGCGTTAGCCAGTGTTAGCTAGATCGGCTATGTAGCGCTACACCGAAATAGCTTAGATGGAGGGAGCAAAGAAAGAACAATAAACTCTAAATATCGGTGATCTTTCACTGCGTTTTCCGACTACACTGACTTAATATCAGAAGTTATGTTGGCGCATAATCATTCTTTTCATAACGGTCTGCCCGTAGAGGCTAAGTTTCTTCTGTTCTCGCAAAGAAAGGTATTTTTCTTGTGTTTTCCTCCTCTCTTTTTGTATCAACGCCGTAGTCGTCATTTAGCCGGAAGTGGCCGACAACTCCCGAGGAAGAAAGCAAACCTATCGCGACACAACATGCTTCCGCGGGATTCGCATTTTGAAATGAGCACAGCCAATCACGTGCCTCCAAAATTCAGCACTAGAAGAAGCCCTATGATACACGATACAGACACAGGACAGTAAGGATTTTTCTGAGAGCCAGTAGGAGGAACTTCTGTAAGCAACAGGCAACTCTGCAACGAGGAGTGGGAGGAAAAGGAGGAGGGGGGAAACATGAGAAATAGGGAATAGATGACGATACCTCTCTATGGAGGTAAGAAAAAAAAATGGTGAAATTATGTGGTCTCCCACTCACAAAGAAATCTTTGTTGTGGATTGCATTTTAACATACAGATATTTATTATTATTATTATTATTATCATTATCACCCCTTGCTGAGGAGGCACAATCTTACTAAGTTATAGCTTGTTATATTCATATCTAATTCCACTTTCCAACAATGTTTAATA
Source organism: Kiunga ballochi (assembly GCA_037177335.1). Taxonomy (NCBI): domain Eukaryota; kingdom Metazoa; phylum Chordata; class Actinopteri; order Atheriniformes; family Pseudomugilidae; genus Kiunga; species Kiunga ballochi. Next base: position 6,366,250 of record JBAMIG010000016.1, on the reverse strand, counting down.
CAATACCGACTACTATCAATTAAAGGAAAAAAAATAAACTGAGAAGACACTAATTCCTTACTTTTTGTGTTCTGTATAGCAATTTTAAAGCCTTGTCAAAAGAAAATCAGATAAAATTATGACCAGTTGTCAATTTTAATTTCATACAGGGCAAATTTGATCATTATCAATCTGTTTTTTTTTTCTTGTAGTAAGCAACTCTGAACTGGCAACTTTTTCTAATGAAGGGAAATAAATAATTGATTACTCCATACATGCAAGTATATTGGTTTAAGTTAACAAAATCACTGCCTTAACAGCAAAAAAGGTACTGTTAGTCTCTGCACTCAAGTCCAATGTGACAAAGTCAATTAACTATAGATGAAATATTATTCTGACGCTACTTCCACTCGCATGTATGCAAATGCAGCCCGAGCAAAAGTCCTTCAGTAAGCCCATTAATCCCCTAAAGGGTTATTTCAAATGCATTTATGGGAAACAGGAAATAAAATTGTAATAACATACACAAAAAACTTCAACTTTCTGATCTCCAAGTCAGAAATGTTAAACAAAATGTCACATGAACAATGTTTTTTTAGTCCAACTAAAACATTTCCAGGATCAGTCATAAAGAGCTGATCAATTTTTGTGTGTGTGTACGCGTTCCCCAGCTGGCAACTAAAAAATTATCCAAAAGTCAAAAGACATAGTGTCATCACTTTTATTAACAGTTTGAAGCAGCCTTACATTAAACAGTACAGTCTGGCAATGTTTTGTGTTGTACATCAGTTTCCAAATTCAAGTCATGAAGTGAGTTTAAGCAAATACAACTTAACTTCAGAAGTGTGGAAATGTGTTTTTAATAGCAAACATTATAAAGGAAGAGTTGGTCTTTTTTAGTGTTAATACACATGTACATACATAAGCAGAAATAGATGCTTGTAAACAAAAGCTGAGAGTAAGAATGAGTTTGTAATGGCTATATAGTAAAACATCTAAATGCTACAGTGTTAAAACAGGAAGAACATTTTTGTGGTCCAGTATCAAATTTACCAATAAATATGGTTATTTCCAGACTTTATCCTTCTTTATCTATGATCAAAGGCACTCTGTCTCATTTTTTACAGCACATAATGAAGATAATTGATGCTAGTGCCATGGCGTGGTCAACCTACATTGGAAATATTAATTGATCAATGTGAGGGGAGATGTGTGCAGGAACGTTTAATCCGTACTGAATCCTTTAAGGCATGGTGGGTCGAATGTTTCATGCAAGTTCTTACCATGTATTTATCATGTGACATGACAAATTGTGCAGTGTTTGCTACTATTTTCTTATTCTCCAAACAAGTAAAAAAAGGCACACATTGAGACGTATTAAATCCAAAAACATTAGTTTGAATCTTGTTACACATTTTGCTGCTTTTAAAACAAACAGTAAAGGCATCTACAAAAGATGAGCATACTAATATTCAATAAACACCTTGTGGCAAATTATCTATTGCATATTTTTTGCAGCTTCTTAATATTGCATGAAGATACTTGTCATTCCTTTGTGACATAAAATAATTTTAACAGTCGCAAATACAAATCCTGCAGCAATAATAAATAAATGTTAGATACGTACAAAATCATAACTTACTAAACTTAAATCCCTTGGTGAGAGGAATGTTACACCCGACATGTAGTCATAAAGTAAAGCAGATATTTGGTCACAACAAGCTAAAAAGATTGATTCATGGAGACATTTATAATTTATCTTAATCCACATTGCAACTATTTTTATTGTCAGAATGAGAAGCTAACAGTACAGCCCTTAGCTACAATCAATGAGTTAAATCAATAAATCAATCGCTTCCAATCTATTTACTTTAGATCTAGCAAGTTCAAGCTTCTGCAATAGTTTTAATATTCAGAATTTAGGACATGTAGTGTTCAGATTAATAACAAGTAAAGTGAGCGTTCCTATGAAGCATATAATGCATAAATATGCATAACCAGTGATGTTTACTGTAATTGTGGGAAAAAAAGTAAAAACAAAACACTGATTGTAGGTAGTTCAACAGGTTATGCAGTCCTAACTATTTTAGTGACATGTAAATGAAGAGTTTAATATGGCTGTTCCCCAGTGGTCTGGGACAGACACTTGTGTTGCAAGCAGGCTCTACGTGATTGTGAGAAATACTGAGAACATACTCTGAATATTCACTCTTGGTGGCAGTGTATCAATACACATTACAGAAAGAGGCAGTCTGACACACAGACCCTTAATGGCTCAAAGTGTGGCCCTAATTATTACTAGAGTATGGCACCCACTCACAGATAGAGCTCCATTTATGTGATGGTTGCAAACATCAAGCGGTGTCAAACAAAGGTCTGCACTGGAGTGATGGAGCGTGTGGGGGATCCTGCCCGCTCAGAGGAAGAGGATGCTGAGCGATTTGTTGATTCCCGTTGCAGCTCATCCACTCTCTTCTGAAGCTCAGCCCGCTTTGCTAACAGCTCCTTGTAACGCTGGTGAATAGGTTCCTTGAGAAAAGATGGGGAAAAGTTGTTTTGTAAAGCTCAAAATTCAGCGAGGTAAACAAGAAGCAGGTTTGGCAACACACCTGAGGTCTCATTCGAGGGTTCCAGCGGATATAGTAGCCAACCCACAGCTCCAGATGGCGCAGGCTAACTACTGGGAACAACACATGGTTGGAGTAGTTCACATACAAAGGATTGGTAAACTCCTCCAGCTGGCTGTTAATATAGGACCACAGTGAGACTGTCCGCTTGGGAATTTCCTGTAAATTTAACAAGTAGACATTTCACTCTGGATCCACCACAGCACATCTTGAATGCTCCTGAGCTTTGATATTGAATTCTGCATGCTAATCAGTGAGCCAGAGGCTTCCACGATCCTAAAACACTCAGAGTAATAAAACCCCCACATAAACAAGAAACTCCTTACTTCTTTTAGCCTCTGTTGTTCACTGTTGCATAGAAATGTCCCAAACAGGCAGCTGTACAAGTGATCCAGGATGGTTACCAGGAAATACTCATTGAACTCAAAAGCTGCAGGAAACTTCAAAGTAAGAGGAGAAAGTCTAGTTATTTATTCAAAAATGTTATTTTGTCCTATTTTAATGCTTTAATTCAAAGGTTTTTTGCTTACTTGGTGAGTCAACTGCCAAACACAGTCAATGAACTGAATAAAAACAGGTGAGCGATCTGCGTCTGTGTGGTTTTTATCCCCGTGACCGATGCGCTGCCAGAAACAAAGGAACAATCAGTAATGCGTGTAGAACTAAACAAACCTCCTGATCTTATGCTGATATTACCAAAAAGGCAAAGGATGTTTAGACAAATTTACCAGCTGGAATCGATGACCAAAACTCAGCCACTCTTTCTCAAGCAGCACTTCGAAGCCTCGAATAGTGCGGTAGTAACCGTCCAGCATCAGCATGGCCAAGGAGGTGAGCTGAGCTGTTCGGTCCCAGCCGTCGCTACAATGGACCACCACGGATGTTTTCCCTGACTCCACTTTGTCTGCGATTCTCAGAGCTCCTGCCAGGATCAGCTACAAGCCCGCCACCAGAAAAGCACATAATAAGGTTAATATTCTTGGTAAAGGCGTATCCTCATCAGTGTCTAAGTGCAGCATGCTCACCTTGATGTGCTCAAGCCAGTGAGTGGACTCCAAGTTGGAGAGCCAGTGTGAATCCTCGATATTGGGGTAGACTATATCCTTCAGTTTACGGAGTGACTCCCTCATCACATGGATATTGTGAATATCCAAGAACACAAGCTCGGCGTTTTGATATGCATCCTCGCTTTCATATCCACCACCTTTCATCTGGAAAAAACATTGATAATCATTGATCCCTTTGTATTTTAAAACATCCACTATGTTCCCCCACAAACGCAGCAAGCTTTGACATGAAACTTTGTTAGTTTGAATATGACAGAAGAAATCACAGCAAATAATAAACATAATTCACCTTATTCTATTCTACAGTTAATCAGTCTAAATGTTTAAATATGAAATATTTGATGTAAATTCTTCACACAACTTTGCTAAAAAGTATTAAACAAATCCCTCTGCATTCTTTGGATTCACATATATTCAACGTTTTGTTTAAATGTCTTTTAAAAGTGAGAATGTGACCTTATTGGCAGCAGCGTTGACGCTGGGTCTGGCATCAAAAATGAAAAGTTTATGAGACTGAGCATTGGCATCCATGATGGCCTGGAGGTATTTCTCATCCTCCTTGCTGCGTTTCCCATTCACTCCAACCATTGGCTGACTGCAGCGTGTCACTGTAGCCTGGCTCTCTGGATGGATCCATGACAACACCTGCATATAAAGCGTAGATGAGAATAAAGATCGCTGTCTAAGCGAGAGTAAATACTCGTATGATGAAGAGTAACCCACAGGTATCCTCCCCTTCGCCCTGAATGAAGCCACTCTCTTCAGCTCTTCATCTGGTATGTTGACAGGCACTGCCACAGTTGATGGGTAAGTGTCACACAACTCATAGTGATCGTTAACTTTGGTGATTCGCCAGCTTTCATTAGGGATACCCTAAAAAGTACAGAAACATCAGCATCTGCTTTGACTCTCTTTAACGTTTAAGGAAAGCTTTGGACTGTGTTGAATTGAATGACCTGTCTTTTGTATTCTGAGACGGCATCGTACACTTTCCAACCATTTTCAGGAAAGACTTGTCCGTATTCAAAGGCAAAGGTTTGCTGAGGAGAGTGAAGAAGCAGTGAATCATTTGGTAATCTGACGGGGACAGCAGCAGTGTGGTTGAGTCACTCACCAGCCCATTGGAAACAGGAAACGCAAATTTCATCAGGACCTCGAAAATTGACTTCTTGAGTGTATCCTCTGGTTGTTTGTGTGCAAATCGCAGATTACGCATATCCTGTAAAACAGCAGAGCTGCAGGCTCAGGGTCAAATAGCAGTAAACTGTTATTGAATAAAAAGTCACTTTGAAAATGAAGCTTTTAGGAGCCTCATTGTTTCCTGGATGACTCGTATCTTGTTGCCTTTACAGCTCTGTGTCCTGGACTGTAACATGAATTATCCTCTGTTCCATTTTCCATCTGCAGCCTTTACATATTAAACTGTAGCAGCCATCTTAGATCATTTCTACAGCTTACCTTGCAAACCACCCCATAGGACAAGTCACCTCGGCTTGAAGCGCCACCAATCATTTCTACACGGCTTACCACACCAAGAGGCAAATCCAGCACAAATGCCTGCTCCTAAAAAACAATCATACATTGAGAAAAGATTCCTTATAGATACTGTTTTTTTTACCCTAATATTCATCACACTTACTCTGTCCATTGATTTAAAGAACAGTCTGTAGTTGGTCACCATCATTGTGCCCCTCAGTGCCCCGGTGAAAGGACAGAAGTAGGTGATGTCTTGTGCTACAGAGCAAAACAAAATTATGTTGATTTAGATGAGAACTTCTATATTTCTTTAATTAGTTTTTTTTTTTTTTTTTTTAGGTTTTTTGCTTAAAAATGTATATAATTGGTGATTCAGCAAAAGATTACCCATTTCTTGTTTAGTTTCACTGGGCAGCAGCTGTGGTTCTTCTTTGTTTGAATCTCTAAACACCTTCTGTAAATGTTAGAAATAATCTTTTCACTAAAATACATATCAATTACCTGACCTCACATATACATCATACATGTTGCAACAACATACCTTTGCAGGGGGTTTGGGCTTGACCTGAGATGTGCACAATGAAAAGATAGAAAAAGATAAATGGAAAGATAATTACTGATGAAATTATTGAATTATCAAATTATTTTACAACGAGAAGATAAAAAAGAGAGAATATCTGCAACACACATTCAGAAAACCAACCCTGAGCTCTGGAGAAAACTCTGCAGAGGTTGACATGGAGTCAGAAGACAAAGCAGATGCTGGTTTGGCCTGGGCTGACCGGTCAGAGCGAGACGTAGAGGTACTGGATGATAGTTTAAAAAAAAAGAAAAGAAAAACCTTCATCAGACATTTGAACAACTAAGCAGCTACTTTTCACTGCCTACTAATTGAGTTTTATATTTCTGAAGGATGAGGACTAAAGCTGCTGGTCAGAAAGCTAATGTCATCCTACAGCTCCATACAAGCAACTCAGCATTTCTTCTGGTAAAGTGTAACTGTACAAGATATAGTTACCAAATAAAAAAATCCATCTGTATAAGGAAGGACTCAATTTCAGACCCTAATTATAAATGATGATCATTGAG
>JBAMIG010000016.1:6348857-6359890 GCA_037177335.1 Kiunga ballochi | reverse complement strand
CGATCTAAACGAAACAAGGGGTCCTTTAATAAAGAGTAACGCTTGTTTTTCCTATTATGTTTGTGCACTAATTAGTTCAATCAATAAGAGCCATCAATGGAATAGATGGAGTATCACTCACTACTCATAAAAACTCTAGGCAGTTCTTAAATAAATATTTTCTCTTCATATACTGATATAAAACAGTCAGTTGTTTGCATATCACAGATTAGGACTGTATGTCTGTTGTTTCTGGAGCCATTTAGACCGCGTTTGTCCTCCTACTGCTTTTCCGCTTTAATTTGAGAACAGTTTGTACAGTGTGTACACTATTATTAAGAAATATAGCAAATTTGATTGTGCATGTATGACATTAAAATTAAACTCTTTACTCGTTTAACTACTTTATATGGAGCAACTCCTCAACGAGACGAAAGCACTGCGATGCCCTACTTTCCTGTTAAAATCAGTGGTCGTGTGTAGGCTACTACGCAGACTAATCTTATAGTTTTACATTCAACTAATAAAGATGACAAACATTACTTTAAGTTAAGGCACGTTAACTGATGTTACAAAGCTACATTAAGTAGTTGCACAGATTTTAGGTAGCTTAAATACAGATTTGTTGTGGTGGATTTAGCTACCTGGATAATGAATCAACACTTGGCTGTCGGGAGGAAGGCTTTGAATGCAAACTATCGTTGCTCCCGCTCTTCTCCATGTTCTCCTAGTTCAAATTTTTGGATAATTGTAAAGTTAAACTCCGACTGTATGAAAAAGAGCCGTATTTTCACTGATGTTCGCCTTTAAATGTTCATTCACAGAACTGTAAATCCCCACAAACAAAAGGAAGCTGCCATCTTGCCTCTCAATCCTCATCGACTGTTAAAAATGGCGCCCTCTGTCGACCGACTGACAGCTATGTTTTTATGACGCCTTCACGGACTTTCCATGTTTATAAAATGTTTGGCCTCAAGTAGATAAATCTGCCTTGATATTTTGGTGCAGAAGCTTATTTCCGACACCATGTGATACTAATAAAAAAAAAATTCACAAGAAAATTCAGGTGAGCCAAATTATTTTTAATTGAAAGAAAAATTAAAAAAATGCTGAAGAATGTAATTCAACTCATTTATATACACAGTGATTTACCAGGTAACTATACAGCTCTAATACATTTGTATTGGTATGAATGTCCCAAGAATCCTAGATGGCAAAGTAAGAAGACAAAATGACATTAGATAAAATAAAAGTAATAATGATGTAATAAACACGGAAAAAGTCCTTTATTTAACATATTTTTCCATAAATTTCTTGTGGAACTCAGAGCGCAGTGTGTCGTTGATGAAGCGTTTCTCTTTCCGTGACTCGTCCACTCCCTTTGCACAGTTTTTAAACACAACATCATCATCCCACCTAGGAAGACATCAACAAATTATCCAGAGAAGACTGGTTGCAAGTGGAGAAAACAAATACAAAAACACATCACACTACACATCTCTTGGGGGGTGAAAGATACCTTCTCTTGACTCTGAATGTAGGTTGAGTCTGGGCCTGCTGCTGTTGCCCGGCCAAATTAATCAAAGGATTTCCACTCAAGATATTTTCCATTCGAATCCTCTCTTCTTCTGCTTTTTGCTCTCGGTCCTAAAACAAAATAAAAATTTAATGCACAAAGCACAGAAAGTAAAATTTCCTCTTCCTTAACAATAACCCATGCAATGCTACAGATTGCTTCATAACTTCTATCCCAGGGAAAAACATCAACATACTTTGCGTTCTAGTTCTTCCGCCCGTTCTTTCTTAATCTTCTCCAGTTCAGCCAGCAGAGCTGCAGTGTCATCATCATCACTGTCTTCCTCAGAGTTCTCATCCTCATCATCCTTTAAACAAAAAGACTTCATTAGTGAGGACAGCAAATTATTATAGCAAAAGCTCCAGAAATAATTGACAGTAAATGATAGTTTTCTCAGATAAACACACTAATGGTGTGAGACTAACGTGAGATGTGCTGCCTTCAGGCAAACAAATCAAATACAGCGGTCAGTGTTTTATCGAGCTATGGTGGCACAGAAACAGGATTTCTGTTACTGGATAATAATAGAAATGTTTTCAAAAGAAGTTAAAACTTTTCTTGTTCACTCAGTAACCTGATAATCGCTGATAATTTATTATTTTTTAGAAAAATTTAATGCTGAATAATGATATGGTTAATTATTAAATGTAAATTGCAGTTTATAAACTATAAGATTAAATTAGCCGTTTTTGATTTCGGTATTTTTGCTCCGTTTTCAGTACAGTATGTTTTCAGTATGTTTTGTATATTGTTACTGTGTGGATGTGTGAAAGGTGTAAAAACAGCGAGAAGATGTAATGAATATAGAAGAGACCCCAGGAAGAATAGCTACTGTTGTTTCAGTGGCTAATGGGGATCTTAATAAACTGAATCAGTGAGGGTGACTAATCCGAATCTGCAAAGTTAGCAAAGGGTCAATGCTTACATCAGTGAGAGGGTCGTCAGCATCAAGGTTTGCCGCTGGAATCTGGTCCAGCCTCGGCCTCTTTGAAGATGATGATGAAGATGATGATGATGTGGTGTGTTCTGGAAATGTAAGATTAGTCAAATTCAACTCCTGGCTACATGGACTAATCAGACTAATGCTTAAAAAATATAAGCAGATAGACTAACCTCTTGGTCCCCTCTCTCTGGTTTTCTCACGTGCAGCTACACGTTCCCTTTCCTCCAGCTCCCGGCGAAAGTCGCGGGCACGCACCTCCTCAGGTGCATCCTGGGTAGGCTGTCTAAGGATGTGAGAGCATTTTCAAGTCATGCAACAGGCTGAACAGACAGAAACTACCAGAGTAGCAGGTAATACCATGCAAATACCAAACTTTTTAAAAATTTTCATCTACACCTTGAACTACAATAAAATATTAAAATATCAATACCATGTTTTGGTCAAACATTCATTAATTTAGAAAATACAATAAAATGCTTCACAGACAGTTATGTTTCCTTTACCTGCTTTAGGTAACTAGCATATTAGTGCACATATTTCTAATGACTGGCTGATTAAATCCATAACACGCTTACTAGAAAATTCCTCTTAGCTGCCAAATATTTAAAGCATTTATCCTAACAAAGTAATTTTGTCTTCTGACCTGTATTTGATCTTCGTGTGACCAGGAAGATCTCTACTGGAATACTGCTTGGACAGGGCACTTAAATCACCTTCTCCTTTCCCTCTTCCTCCTCTTGCTGGTTCAAACGTGGGTCTTGCAGCTGTAGTCATCCTCGATGGCTCTGATGGAGCAAGACGTGACAATAGGCAAGCCATGCAATACTAATCCTAATATATATTAAAATATTAATAACAAATTAAGTTTTAATAGCCAAACCTTTATTGTTGTAGGCGTATAATCAATATGTTTATGTAACATAAACACTTGTTATCAGACTAACTTTAGGTAAATAACAGTTCAAAACACAAGATAGCCTTAAAGCTAACGTGCTGCTAGCTTGTTAACCTGGTCCAACAACGCTGTAGAGACGCCATTTAGCTTCCCCGGTCAAATATAAATCCTCAAGGTTTAACATAAACGGTGTAAAAGGCATAATGTTAATAAATAAAAAACCTAAGATCAAAAGGATTTTTTAAATGTAAATATATATGTATATAGGAGTTTCAAAGCAAGAATACTTACGAGGCTACCTTCAAACGACAAAAAGGAAGCGTAAGACAGTGAGAATCGTCACTTCCGGAATAAACCTGAGAGAAAGATGCATTTAGGAACAATTGGATAAAATGTGTTTGTGAATTGCATATAAAGCATTGTTAGATTTTTGGGCAACTCCATAGTTTTGAATTAGAATGAAAATTTGCAGTGGTTAAAAAAGCTTTAAAAAAACAAACAAACAACATAACTAAATAAATTCTTCTCGCCAGTGTGAAAATGTGTGTTTTTATCCAACATTAAAATATAGTCTGTAGCTGCCAGAGATTAAGGTGGATTAAAGCTGTTTCCTTTCAGCTGGGTGATGATTATTATTGTTAAAACAGCAATCATCTTTGTAATGTCAATGTTTTATTTTATGTGCTGCATGTTGTTTTTATGCTTTGGACTTTTTTGATTGATTTGTTATACAACACTTTGTTTATTTCTAGTGTCTGTTGAAGGGTTTAATAAATCAATCAATGATGATGATGATTACTAAAGTCAGACACATTCATGGTTTAATTGTATGAAATATTAAAAAAAGATTTGTTTCAATATTGACACACCAAACCATAATCTGGTCTAGAAGGACCAACCAGTTTTTGTTACAATGTTTGAAACTTGTTTCCAGTTGTTGCTTTTATGGTCGAACATTCAGTACTTTGGCATTGCTGTATATTTCAGTGACCTTTGCATTACAGGATCATAGCAGGGCAGGATGCAGAATTAGATATGAGATGGACTGTAATCATGCGAGGCTTTCAAGACTGTAGTTTGGCCACATTTCTACACATTGAAGAAGTTATACCATGCAGATCTATCACACACAATAATATGTGGAAAAAAACACCAAAACATTTTGTTGTTGATTTTAGGCTACAAAAAGTGATTATTTTTGGTTAATGCATCTGAGGCAAGAGTATAAAAATATCTAAAGATAAGCTCTTGTTTTATCTTTAATATTTTAGAACACAACAAATCAATTCTGGTGCAATAAGCAAAAGTATGTGTGGAACAAGACATCTCCTACAGCCTGATAAACTATAATTCCTGAGCATAAGACACACATTGTCATAATTTCTAATTATAAAAGATGATGTATTTGGAGAGAGGAGTGGGCTGGATGTCCTAAATTCTTGCTCCCTAGGTGTTGTAATGCGGCCTTTGAGCTCACTCTGAAGTACTTTGGTTAAATGGAGAAGAATACTTTCTCTGACTTGCAATAATTAGCTTTAAAAAAATAGAAAAAAAATCAAAGGATAGTTTTCTTGACTAAAGTTGCGCAAACCCAGTAAACAAGCTTGAGGAGGAACACAGACCTTTTCCTGAAGATGTTGGATGAAGTTCAAAACAGTAACGCGACAGAGGAGCTTCAGCTGGATTTAATGTTTCACTTTGTCACGTAAAAATGAATCAACTTGAGAAAGAAAGAAATGAAGCAGAATTTCTGCTAAATACACAATGAACAGAGAAATCACTTCACCCTGAAAATAAGCGAGAGATGAGACACTGCATTTTTTAATGATATATTTTAAATATTAACTAACAAACACTATGTTGTATCAATCTGTTGATTTTGTTAAACTGTTCATCTATGATGTCACCAAAATGTCATAACAGAAATAAATGTCCTGCCCTTGCTTTAACACTCAAAAGTCTTGAAACAATTAAAAAGGATCTGATAGATTAAATTGTAACTACAGCTTACAAAGATTAGTGTTTCATACAGTCATAATGATGTTTAGCGTCTAAAATAAGTTTTTAAATGGTGACTTGTTTTCTGGGAGTATGATAAACTGACGACCTGTCCAGGTTGCACCCTGCCTCTCACCTGGTGGCTGCTGGGATACACACCAGCCCACCATCACCCTGCATAAGTGGGTCTATTATTTGGAAGGATGGAGATTTGATTTCCACGAAAAATCCATAGTAAAACCATTTGTGCTTAAACATTTATGAAATGTGACAGGTCACACTCGAACAGCTGTGATGCAACTAAAACAATACAAAAAGAAGATATTTCACATTTGCTCTGTAACCGTCAGAGGAAAAAAGCAACCTGTGAAACAGCATCCAGGTGAGGAAGTTTTTATTAACAGATAGAGGAATTTGAAATGACAAGAGGGGGAGGCTCAAGTTAAAAAATCTCGACTCGAAAGTTTACATGACATGAAGGCTGAGGGGAGGCTCAACACGCGGCTCCGACTGACACAAACGGGTGAGAACTCCACATGGCTCCACAACAGATCCCACTCTAGTTATCATGTTCACTGACTCGGAGGCGCAGCAAGGCCTCGTTGCACATCAGAATCGCTTTCATTTTCTATGCATGAAGAATTTGACCTGGTTAACTGGTGCTGGCACATCATAAAATGATCAATTATGAGAGTTTGACATTAAAGATCATGTCAAAATGTTAAAGAGAGCTTAGAAAAAAACTCTGAGATGCAGAGAATGACAAAGCAGGATACTATAAATAAAGGTCATAAAGAAAGATAGAAGCCTGATTTTAGGTTGAGCTGAACATTGATTGATATCGAACACATGTTCAGCTTTAATAGGCTATTATTGAAATACTTTATGCAGGCGGCTTGTGATCCTGGCTTTTTAAACACGTTTCTTAGTAGTCTAAATATATAAACAATGCATAATAATGGAAATGGTAAATGGACTCATACTTATATAGCACTTTTCCAGTCTTAGCGACCACTCAAAGCGCTTTACACTATGTAGCCACATCCACCCTTTCACACACACTAACACCCTGACAGGCACATTGGAGGGCTGGTTGGGGTTCAGTGTCTTTCCCAAGGACCCTTCTGCATGCAGTCAGGGGAAGCCTTGAATCAAACTCCTAACCTTCTGGCTGAAATACAACTGCTCTTTCACCAGAGCTACAGCTGTGTATATATGTAAATGTTTGTATTATTTGGGTAATAAATGACCCATCTGTGAAATATCTCCTCAGGCTGAACATCAGCACCATGTCAAAAGGCAAGCCATAACAATTTACTCCTTATTTTCTATAAATTAATAAATATTTCAGTGTGAAAATATTCTTGCCATGTGTGTTGCAGAAACTGACAGATCTCAGGTACCTAAAACAGTCAAAGTGGGACATGCCCTGAAGGGTGATGACAGCTGGATTCACAACTCAGAGGACAAGTTGAGTTTGCTTCAGTTTCAACCTGAACATTTCCAGGATTCCTTCATCTCGCTGCAGCGCTGCCACGTGCATTAATGTGCCTCATGAGAAATAAATGCATTTTCAGAGCCGTCGAGATTTTTTTCTGCTCTTTTAAAATGAAAAGATTCAACAAATTGTTGATAAAAATCCCAACTTATCTTGCAGGATGCACCACGATGGATGAAGTAAACCTGCTGTAGACACAACTCATACGACAGCCAACAGATTAGAGTGAGTGCTGCCACATGCATTGCAGAGCATCGGTCCTACATAAAAGGTACAGGTTAAATAATGTTTGTTTTCAACAATAAATTCACCTGGTTTATTAAAATTCAGTCCACAAGGTGGTGCTTGTTCTTAAAGATTTTCCTTTAACTCAGTTACATGAGCTGTATCTCAGCATATTTCAGCCTGGAAGCACAATCATTGTGATATTAACATATATAAACATTAACTCCTAAAAAAAACCTACAATGAACTGCCTTTATGTACTTTAGCCAGCCTTAATATGAACAGATACTTGAGTATTTCCACACAAAGACAAACTAAATTATTTGTCTTTAATTACTCTATAAATTGCAAATAAAAGCCTAAAATAAAAATTTGTTGTTTCAAGAATACCTGTAACTTTCAGACCTGTAATATGAATTAATAATGACACAATGCGACACAAATCTCAGGTTGACAGACTTGTGTAAATGGTTATTCTGCTTATTAGTCAATATTTTTGTATTAACTGCTGGTAACAAATAAAAGTGCTTGGACAGCTGATGCAAAGTATCAGTGTAATCTAAATCATTACAGTAAGTTTATGGACAAATTTGAAAAGAAAATATACCATAAAAACATCTTTATTTTGGATTTCCTCCCTGAGATCAGACTGCATGGTCAGTTCTTCCATGGGAATCTCAATCAGCACATACAGCATTTCAACACATTGGCAATACTTCCAATTTCACAACAGAGCTCAACTACACTTAATAGTTGCATCATTTTTAACAAAAATATTCATAACATCACAATCTGGTGACCCAAAACAATCAAAATATTCAATCAAAAAGAATAATTCAGTCACAATTTTCTTTTGGTTCTAAACACATAAAGATGGTTTCTTCACAGTGTTTCCTTCTCTGCAAGCTGTGAACATCCACTGATCTCTATCACAATAAAGCATCACACCTGCACTGTTGCATTTAGCAACAAAAACTAGAAAAGTTACTTCACTTGCTCCTTCAATGACACCTGAAATTACTACGTTTCTGACATCAGTTGCAGGAGGGCACATCTGTCAGTGTGACGGTTGTAATGGCTGTACCACTGACCGTAAAAAAAAAAAGAAGCTTTACAACAGCTGGTAACATACGTTTTGATGGTTGTAAAATTAAACATGCAGTTGTTTATTTTGCAATGCAGTAAACTTGCACCTGAATTGTTTTATATCTCACAAAAGGTTCCAAGAGTAAAGCTGGACATATAATTTGAGTCATATGCTGAACTAAATCGACAGCTGGTGTCCAAAGCCCCTTATCCGTCCAGCAACAGGGACACTGTCACAGCCAGACAGCAATTAGCAGCCAATAGAAACCCTGTAGGGTTTTAAAATCAAACAATGAAAGCTAAATATATCATATAAAACAGCACATTTTTTCATAATATCAGCAATTTATCTTAAATGGCAGAGTATTATAATGAGAATGGAATACACAGAAATGTTGAGCAAATCAATATGTTGATATATATATATATATATATATATATATAGATCTCTGCAGGTACAATAGCCCTTAGCATGTAATAAAACTATCAAATTAGATATCTTTATTCTCAAAATCACAGCTTTCACCATCCTTAAAAAGGCAAATACACAAGCAAAAGCTGTTCAGAAGAAACTTGAGAAACATCAACATGACCTGCATCTACATGATCAGATTAGTTCTGGTAACAAGTTCTTGGTGCAGAGGGAGGCAGTAATTATTTACAATATTCACTAAGGGAAGCTGGAAGAATGCAAAGGAGAGGAAGAGGCTGAAAAACCCCAGAAATGTAGATAAAATCAGAGTTTACACCGAATAAGCTGGAAAAAATGTGATTGAGGACAAATAAAGCAGAAGGATAATTGCAAGAAAAAAAACCTTTAAATTGGAGCACAATCACTTGTTGTTAGATAGTTCAAATAGAACTTAAAACGTTTATTTCTTTTAAAAGATTAAAAATACCATTTCTGATTCACCTCAGTTGGTCGAGAAGTCATTGTTTCCCATAAAAAAAACAAAAACAAAAGTAACTTCAACCACTGTCATACCTTGCAGATGTTTTATTCCCAAATTTTTTGCATTACTTGCAATTGCTGCTTTTTTACAACTACATGAATACACTTTCTTTGTCTGGACACACTTTCTCAGTGTATTTAATGTTTAAGTGTGTTCAAATGTTTTGCTGGTACTGTAGTTATATAAAAAAAAAAAAACCTGTATAATAAAATGATTACTTCAGTAGCAAACTATTATTAGTAAAATCTATCTCCACAGGTGCTGCAGCCGTCTGAGCCATCCGTTACTTCTGGTGGGAATGCTACGTGATAATGTGCATAATAATACAACAACAATGTAGTTATTCAGCGTTTTAAATAAAAACAAGTCAGAGTTGATGGAGGTTTGCTGAATTACTCAGCCATTCAGTTTCCCCCAAGACACTGATCTGAGGACAGTTTGATAGTATAGTAGTGAGCTAGGAGGCGTTTTCATCTGCTACAAGCTCTCCCACTGAGTGCCCACTTTGAGTTAACAATGATACGGAGGGTCCAGCTGCAGGACCAATGTTATGCAACGACATTGAATCACCTCCATTACTCATGAATTGGTTCAGCGGGTAGATGCCACATTTTCTAAAGCCTTCCTTCACTATTCTGACTCCTTCCTCTTCCTTCGCTACATGATAGGCTCCTTTAAATACACACGAGAACTCCTTCTTGCTGACTGCAAAATGTGTATCAGTGGCACAGCCATCACCTATAAGTGATGCAAAACGCTGCTTCAGAACGGCAAAGAGCCCGGCATCGAGTGGCTGAAGGAGATGCGAGCAATGAGGTGGAAGGCACAGGAGAATAATATCTTCTTTGCGAGCCGATTCCACCACCTCCAGATTCACAGGCGACTTGTGACCATCAAAAATCAGCAGCAGTGGACGCTCCTTTGGTGCATGAACCAGAAAGTGCTTGAGAAACCATTTCTTAAAGAGATCTGAATTTACATAACCCGAGTCTGACCAACCATAGATGGCATTCGGTGGTCCTTGTGTTTTGTAACACACACCTCCTGGATAAGTCTTTGAGTAAATAATAAATGGAGGAATGTCTTCTCCATTTGTATTAAAGGACATTAGGACTGAGATGTGGTCTCTTGAAGTTGCCATTGGTTTGTAGCCAAGACTGGTTGATTTGGAAAGAATCCCTCTTTTCCTTCCCAGCTGAAAGCCAATCTCATTGCAGTTGTAGATTAGGTGAGGCTTGTCTCTGAGTCCATGTGTGTCCATGACAGTGTTCAGCAGACAGAAAAACTGATCCACCGCTTCCTTCCTCACACATACTGTCCTCCCACGGATAACACCGTCTGCTGACTGAATAGTAATATTCTTTTCTTGTCGTTTTCTAAAATTGAGCCACCATGTCTGGCCCAGCTTGGAAAATGCCACCCTCCGGTGCTGCCGCTTATAAATCGAAGATGCAAAGGACACCACCTGCTGCTTAGTAAGTGGAAATCCATGCTTGGACATGTACAAAGAGAACTCTACCAACAATTCTTCATCAGCACATGTTATAAGCTGAGCTGGCCCACTTCGACTTCCTGGTGTCACCCGCCCACTTACTCTGTCTCCGAGTGAGGACTTTGGGACTCCAAACTCCTTGGCAGCCTGTCTCACCGTGCATCTTCCGGATTTCACCTCCATCAGTGCTTGTTCCATTATTTCCTCTGTCCATTTTTTCTTTTTCTTACGCCCAATTTTATCAAGATGGTTTCTTGATGGCATGTTTTTTTTCTAGGATGGCACAAAGAATGCAGAAATGAATAAATCATGAATCCATATGATGCCCACACACTAAAAAGAGGATTTTCATACAGATATGCATAGAAATATAGAAATGGATATATAT
>JBAMIG010000016.1:6318331-6331622 GCA_037177335.1 Kiunga ballochi | reverse complement strand
ACAGAAACGTCTCTTAAAAGGGTACACCCCCAGCGACAAGCAATTGTACCCTTTTAAGTACAAACTGGTACCTTTATTTTTTAGTGTGAAGGATAAGCTCCTGAACAAAAGAGGGTGCAGTGAGGAAACCCCCAAGCTATTGTTCAGAACCAGGTTATTTGATCCCAATACGGGGTAAGAAATTGGCTGGAAAAGCAACACTATTTAATTCTTAACGTGTCACATAAATACAACATCTACTGTCAGTCATTGATACATTGATAATTCTTGACAAGCTTTGGCATTAAAAGCAAAATCTCAGATATCCAAATATAATGTTTGGCTTTTAGATTTTACACAGAAAACTGATGCATCAAGTTCCTGATTACATGAAAAAGGTTCAAACAGAACCCAGTCAGGATTGTCCAGACTTTAACCAACTCTTACTTGTGACTTTTTTTTATTGTACCTCTGATCTGAATTCATGCAACAGACCAAGAAATATTTTCTAATTTATGTAATTTACCAAAAACAAACAAACAAACAAAATAACAGTGGGTTGGAAATTTAGACGATTTATACTACTGGTGGTTAGTGTTGCATTCAAGCCGATGAGAAACAAGCAGGTAACAGAAGTGCAGTAATTACACTTCTTTCTAATGGCACCTTTCCAGATTTTCAACTTGGCCCTCTTTATTCATTTTAATCAAAAAACACTTGCCATCATCTTTATCACCACAGGAAGTAATAATCAGCCGATCCCCTTTGAGTTTCAACCCGAGCAACAAATTTTCATTATATAGTTGACACATTTATCATTTAAGAAGTTGCCACTGTGTCGCTCCACGCAATAAACAGATCAAATCCTAATGTCTGACAAGACTCATCTTTAGTTCCAAAAATCTTTTAATAGCCATCTCATTTTGATTAAACAATATTATGATAGGTTCAAAGGAATAAAATCTCATAGCTTGATGTCCGTCATGTCCATTCAGTGAAAGATGACCCCAGGATATAACTTTTATGGGGTCCAAACTATTTAAAGGAGGAGTAACGCTTTGTAGGTTCATGAAACTCCCTTTAAAGTGTGAATAACTGAATTGATATACATAGAATTACAATGTAAGTACAGTCATCTCTCCGAAGACCTTACAGTGTTCATAAACAAACAACAAATAAAATATCAGTGTAATCTGTACAAACAAGCCAAGCCAAAAGAACCATGAGTTAGTTAGATTAGGAAAACACATTGTAAGCATTTTTTGTTTATAGTGTAGCAGAAGTCATAGTTCTACAGTGTACTTAGCAAAATTATAAGCACATAAAGCTAAAATATAGCAAGGATACTTAAGTAGACTACATTAAATTACACAACACTGCATTTGCAAACTGAATGGTTAATTTCAAAGAATGCCCTAATTTACATTTTGTATCAGTTTTTGGCACACCCACGCAGTCACACACCCATACAATCCCCACCCACACACACACACACATACACGCATACAAGTGCTATATTTGCACTACCAAATAGAAAGATTTTGGATAAGTTGGACACATTTATAATGTGTGACCAGTGTTTCAGTAAAATGTCCATCGACTCTTGTTGCGACTCCACAGTAATTCCTTATGTTAGCGTTGTACAAGGCATTTCAAAGTAAAGTACAGTAAAAATTCTTCTCTATAATAAGCAATGTGACATGAGAAATATGTATAAAATAGCTTGATAATCAATCATAATAATACTTTTCTACTTTTCCGAGAACTCCTCTTTGTCCACCATGACTCGTTTTGTCGCTTTGTATCATGAGAGCAAAATAGATATCACAGAGTAAGAAAAAGCTTCCCATACAAATCCAACTGTATAAACATTATACTAAGTTCTTGCAAGATTAAGTTCCAAAAAAGCCAAACAGGAAAATGAAATGCATTTTTTCTTTCTTTTTTTTTCTGCCTTTGAAAATGATTATTATAAAATGACTGCAGTTAAACTTCTATTATGAGAGAGCAAAGGCAGGATGTTGGTGGTTGGACACCTTGGATTAGACAGAACAAACATATTTAATCCTATTTTACCTACACATTGTAAATACAGCTTTACATCTTTTATTTCACACAAGTCATATTTGCCATCTCGACCTCCTCCTATGAGGCTATACTCGAGTGGTTGAGTGGGTGCCGGGCAGGCCTGCAGAGCTGTAGCCAGCAGGGAAGGTGCTGTATGGACTCATATTGGACAGGCCCATTAAGGAGTTGGGGATCATGGTTATGTTGTTGGGGGTCATCAGAGGGATGTCATCAGGAGAGCGACGCTGACTGAGAGAATAACTCGGGGAGACATGAAGAGGATTATGAAGGGCCTCACATGGGCTTCTTTGCTGGGATGACAAGGTCTCATCCACTGTATTGGTGTGACCTGCATTGTTGCCTTTGCTTTCACATTGAGGGCTGGGCTGTTGGCAGGTTTCCTGGCGACTGCGCTTGTCCTTGCGGTAATATAGAGCTGCAAAGGCCAGGACGTTGAGGAACAGCAGTGAAGCTCCTACGGCAATGGTGACGCTAAGCTCGGTGGAGTAATCTCTCGGATTTGGCATGATCAGAGGACCCATCTCTTTTTTGCCCTCACCGTCACTGTGGGCAGTAGATACAGGAGGCCGCCCAGTGCCGCCGGGCCTCTTACCGTTAGACTGGGTGGGATCCATAGGTGTGACTTTAGTGGTGGTGGAGGAGTAATGGAACATATCATGGAGGTTGTAGAGGTGGGGTACCAGATGTTTCCAGAAGGCCACTTTGGTGGCACGATAGTGGTCACGAATGCGAGGCTTCAGACCAATGTGCAGATAGAGCTGATCATAGGGGTCATACTTAGACCAAGCTACCTCTTCAAAGCGGTTGGCCTTGGTGTGGATGAACTTTGTGTCCTGTGGCACTGGCTTGTTTGGATCCCTATTAAACACATCAAAGAAACGTCGGGTCATAAAAGGAAAATCTTTGAGAAAAAAGTGTATTAAAACATATAATAATAAACCAGAAAATAAATCTAGTGTCACGATGAGCCATTACATTTCCTTCACATTGTTGGCCCAAACTGGAAATAGCAAAAGAAATATGGGTCAACCCAATGTAATATCACAATCTCTCCTCAAGAGCTCAGCATTCCTTCATTTCCTACACTGTAACAGCAGCCAGTGACCTGCGTTGTGCTTTTGCCTTCTGCTGGGGGTCATCCTCTGTAAGGAGTCATTGCATTTGTGTGTTTGCTTTGGAAGAGGACTCCAGGAATAGATCAGCAGTCCTCCAACACAGTTGAACTAGCTTTGGTGTTTCTTTGTTACAAAAGACCTAGCAAATCTTTTAAAAGAAGAATCTTCAGTATATAACACTTTTAACAGGATTTTAAACATATCAACATCATATGATGTGTATTACAGGAAAAGATGAAGTCCCTGTACAATGTCATGCCAGGAGAGAAAATTAAAATAAAATCCTAAACCATGCTGTGAGGGTATGTAGTGGTTTTGTTTTGCTGGTTCTGAGCAAATCTATACAAATCTCAGAGTGATTCTCTCACTTTTACGGAGATGAAAATGATACACTCCCCCTTTCCAGTTAAAA
Source organism: Kiunga ballochi (assembly GCA_037177335.1). NCBI lineage: Eukaryota > Metazoa > Chordata > Actinopteri > Atheriniformes > Pseudomugilidae > Kiunga > Kiunga ballochi. Next base: position 6,328,028 of record JBAMIG010000016.1, on the reverse strand, counting down.
TCCAAAGACAGCAGATTCAAAGCTAAAATGCAGGGTATCTTATGAATAACTGATGAGTTTGATTTTTCTTTGGAAAGAATCCCTGCTTTACATCTTTGCTGACACTTTCTAACTTTATTTTACTCCAAGTCACGGATCTTAATGTTGGTTGTGGTTCATAAACAACCTTTTTTCTTTTTACGTAACGTTTCTGTGGAACACTGTGGAACTGCTTTCAAAATATGGACTAAGCTGTCAATTTTAGGATCTATCACCTTTAGGAATTCTCCCCAAACTTTGGTTTGTGCATAAGAAACGATTTTACAGATCTTTACAGCCATAAACCTGCTGTAGCTTGACATTTAAAAGTACTTTATTTAAGTGTACATTTTATAGTCATAGTTGTGTGTTACCTGCACACTGCCTGTTTTAGCATTTTGCATCATGCATCCAGTGCATAAGTTTATTAAAAGTCTAAAAGAAACGTTTGTTTTTACTAACCTTAAGTCCACAAACATAAGAGCATGGAAAGTATGAGAACCCTAACCTGCAAAACATTGTTTCAGTTTTCAGATCAATAAAGATTGAAGCTCAGTATTTCACATGGGAGTTTCTGAGAACTAACAAAGGGAAAAAATTAAAGAAATCTGATGTACGTGGAACTGTGAGTTAAGGCTACACCTAATTAGGAAGCCCTATTAAGGCTGAATCCAAGACTGCAGCCATTTCTAAGCTGAGGCAAGAATATGAAATTAAACTTAGACTTAACTTTATTGATCCCTTTGGGATGACTCCCTCAGGGAAATGAGATTTCCAGTAGCTTATAAATAAAGACTCTTCAATACAAAGAAACAATATTAAAATAGATAAAATAAGATATGAATACAAAGAAAAAGGAAAAATAGAGAAACTAGATCTGGCCTGTGGATAACTTAAATTAGATGTGAAATAAATATTGTTCCTATTGTTTTACTGAGTAAATAAATCACATTTGTGCACATTGCTGTGGGACTTCCTATTACTTACCCACTCTTTGCAAAGTTGGTCCAGTACGTCATAACCACAGCGCTCAGCATGATGTCATTCTTGGAGAAGTTGCAGGGGAACAGATCTGTTGGGCCCACCATGGGAATGCCAAATACGTAAGGCAACTCATCTCCATGCGCTGAGTCTGACCACACAGGCTTCATAAGGCTCTGGCAGTGGTGATAGAAGGCGTAGAAATACGTGGGTGAACCGTAGCGAGCATGAAGGTCAGCAGTTACCACTGATGGCTCCACCCATTGGTGATCAGTGAAGAGAGCAACCAGGGTCTTCCTTCTGGTCTCTGAGTTATCCTTATCAGCCCAGTCAGTGTACATGAATTTAATTGTTTCCCTCAGGGTGTCCTTCCCTTCTGGGTAGCCATACAAACTATCCACAAAGTCAGATACGGCAAAGTCAAAGTCGCTGCCGGACACACCGTCCTCCAGGTCCATCACGTTCTCCACAAAGCGCAGTCCTTCACCCTGATTTACACCCAGCATTATGTCATAGTTAAGGAACTCGCCCTGCTCCATCAGGATCTCCGGGTCATCTGGGATGACGTCTCCATCAATGACAGGGCCAAAAGCCACACGGTAGCGGGCGGCCTGAATGTCTTGCTCTACAAGTTCCTTAGCACTTTTCCCCTGCAGGCATGACACCATGTCCACTGTGTCCAACACGTTACAGTTGACCCTCTCAGCAAGCATGCGAGTGTATTTGACTGGCTGGTAGTTGACGGCCCAGCTTGATAGCGCAGAGCCACTTTGGATGATGGCTCTGTGGAACAGACCTTTGAACAAAAATGAACTATTTATCAACTTATCCTTTACATAATGCTTATTACAGCTAAATCTAAGTTTAAAAAAATAGTTTAAACCACATAAAAGCAATCAAATTCACATGGGATGGTTGTGATCACTGACCAGGCAGAAAATATTAAACCAGTACTGTAGGTAGAAGGAATTAACTTTGCCTCCTCCTGTTGTGAATATATGGACATGAAGAAAATGTCCAAAAAGTTTCTGCTTTCTTTTTATTCATTTCATGTGCTGTCTCCTCTCCTCACAGTGAGGGAATGTCAAACTAATGGTCAATTTGCAGCACTGTTTCAGTGAGGAGACGTCAACATTTTCCATTGCCATTTATTCACAAGGCGCCTGTAATTGAAGAATTGTTAATACGGTGAGTCTAACAAGCTGTGTAGTTTACAGACTGCTGATGTCAACAGTACAGTGAAGGGTGTGAGCAGAGAGCTGAATATGCAGTAACCCTGATCCTTCAATGTTGCAACAGTAAACAAACTGCTATTTGTTTACATGCAATGCACCTCCTCTGATCTCAAGGGGTTTTATAATCTACTGTCTAAATATGGCGTGTCAAGTTTTAGCCACAAAAATGACAAATTCATAGGAAAACATACAATCTTGAGGTAATGACCCAATGGTTGTCAGAAAAATAGCGCAGTAACATTGTCACTTTCACTCTCTTTTGCTGCCTTTTATACTTTTTTTTTTTGTACAGCAGCTAACTACTCTACTTCAAAGACAGCTGGAGGTCTTTGTACGCCTCCTGTAGCCGAGTGAGGACATTCAATACAAAGCTTACAAAGGACCGCTGCTGCAGCCTCCTGGCTATGAGTGAAAACAAAATTTATGTCCTTCTAGTGATTTTGTCCAGCATCAATGTGAGAACCACAGGAATAGCAGAGCAAAGATAGAAGGCTTGATTCCCAGTCGGTCACCCATAGTCAAAGACACATCTTAAGCCCCCGTCGGGTCAGGTGTTTTAAAGGGGTTTGTTCAAATGTTAACAACCATTCAGGGAATTTAAAACACCTATGTGAATCAAATGTATAGAGGTATTAGACTTAAAGCTGATTTAAATATGTGTTCAAAATATAAATAAGACATAAAAGTAGAAAGTTTTGTCTTTAAATGTATAATTTTCTATTAGTGTACAGCAAGAAGTGATGCATCCATTTTTCTTTTTATTTAAAAACTATTTGGACATTTTGTTCAAATTCCTCCCCATCTTTATTTCAAAACTGTTTTTTTTTCAAGGTTTTGCAATAAAAAAAAACACAAATACATTAAAATAACTAGGATTCTTGTTTAATTTAAACACTGCAGATCATTAAATATGATGAAGAGGAGTTAAAAGATAAATCAGTTGACATGTTTTGAAAAAAATGGTCTGATGACATGCTGAGAACTTTCTAATGTCAGCAGGCTTCTTTAAGAGCTTCACATTTTAAGAGGCAGAGCTTTTAGCCTGATTAGATTGAGGAGAGGGGAACAAAAATAATGACTGATTTAACAATACCTTCATTACTTTCCATATTATACCATTTCATTTTCCTGCCAGGCCAGGTGAAACTACAGTAAACAATTAATACCATCCTACCAGGATAGACACAAACAAACAAATTGCAAGTTGACCCAAAGTGACATCACATCTGCATAGAGCTGACTAGAAGCTTATTTATTCTTACCCTCTGAGTGGTGTGATAGTGTTAGTAGACTGACACAGGAGGCACCAATCCCAGATCCAAAGACCGTGATACGACCTGGGTCTCCTCCAAAGTAACCTATGTTTTTACTTATCCAACGGAGAGCTTGGATCTGATCCAGGAGGCCATAGTTCCCTTTTGCTGCTTGGTCACCAGTACTGAGGAAGCCTATTGTGAACAAAGAGACAACAGAGCCAGAGGTAAAGCGAAACTTTATGGTGCAGTATTTGTCCCAGCTTTGATCTTTCGCTGTAGCCCAACAGGGATTCTGAGTGAACTGACACCATTCCCCCTTATGCGTAAATATGCCTTTACTCTCTCATTTTATTACTCTAACTAACCCCAGAGAAGTTCCAGTTGTCAATCCTAAACCATTTAACAGGCACAAATAAATTTCTTTAAATGAATATCTTAACACTGCAAAGGTCATTGGGGTGCTTACAATTCATTGTATTACTTATTCCTGTCTACTCTCATCTGAACGCCATACTGTTTTGAATGTTAAACAGTGTAAACAAAAAAACCCTTGACCTTGTGAAACTGTGAGTGCAGCAGCCTTCTTTGCTGTATTTAAATCACTTTACTTTTAGGAATGGCAAATGCTGATAATCTTCTAAGGATCCGATAAATAGATCTAAAAGAAGACGACTTGGAAAAAAAGATGTAGTGCAACAAGGACAAGGCTTGATAGGAATTTGCTTTCCAGTTTCTTCTGCTGGCACCGTGGAAAGCGATGCCATCTTACCTACATCTCATTTAGTTGAATTTAATCACGCTGTATATTTTTCTCTCAACCTTTTCATTTCTCCTTTTTTTCATTTCCTCTCCCAGTTTCTACAGCACAGATGTGGTTTATTCTCTCAAATTAAACAGGGCCAGGGACCTTCTAATTAATACCGATAAAGATTTCTTGTGTCATCACCTAATATTCCAATTCTGTAGTTGAGAGTGACAACAACGACATTCCCGTAGCTGGCCAAAATGCTGCCATCCATCATGTTACCGGTGCCCTCCATGTATGAGCCTCCGTGGATGTAAACCATCACAGGTCTTGCTTCCGAGTCTCTTATGTCTGCAACATTAACACACATGCACATGCTAAACAAACAACTGGAGGAAAAACAGAAATGAGATGAAGGATTATTGGAGCACGCCTGCATAAACTTTATATCCCAGCTGCTCAGTATGAGACATGACAGAAAACTGCTTAGAAAATGTGTTTAGAAGCAAGCTGGGATGGTTGGCCTGTGGTTTGAAAGCTGTAATGAAAATCAGAAAATGCATGGTAAATACTCTTTGACAAGGGTTATGAAAATATTCAAGTTTTTATGATGTGTAGTAGTGTTGGGCCAAGCGTAATTGCACTCTGCACTAAATCTAAAAGTTCCCTTAGTTAGATAGAGCAAGCCGATTTAATGCCTTCATTAAAAATAAAGCCTAAGATGTAACTTAGAAGACAGGCACGTACACAATGATACATCTCTGTGTGCATTGCTACAGAGATGTAACACTTTAGGACATGAGATACATTAACTGCAAACATATGCAATTAATAATCAGATAACACCATTTTTTTTAGTTTCACTTAGATTAAAAGAGCCCCACAGGTACTTGATTAGGAAGAAGGAGAAGGAAAAAAAAGAAAATGAAACACTTTATTAGACTGAAAGAATCCATGCATCAAAACTTTGGCCTCTTTAAAAAAAATACCTTCAGATATATGAGTCTCAGCATGTGAGAAAGCCGCCCCCTTTTTCTTGTGTTGGCTCCCTGGGGTTCACATATGGAAAAAAAGAAGTACAGAATTCAAAAAGGCATGGTAGATTTAATGGTGCCTCTTCTGAATATACTGCCTAATTAACCTGGGAGTTAGAGAAAAAAAGATCAAACCTCACTTATCTGAAAGGTAAATGAACAAAGGTACAATCTTTGGAAACATGCAACATAACTTTGACTAGATGGTCATTACAAATGTCTACATTCATTTCAATAAATAATACATTAGATTTTGAAATTGACATGTCTAAATACCCACATCTGATCATATGCCTTAACTGTGACTGGAGAAATGAATTTTCAAAGTTTATTATATGTTTGTCTGCTTTCCTCTCAATTTTTAGGCAAAACATCGCAGGTTATTAAGAAAAAAAATAGTAGATTGTTTATTCATAAATAATAATTAACTTCACATAGATAAGAGCAATACTGAAAATGTGAAAAACATGTTTTTAATTTGGTAAAAAACTGCTGGAAGTGAACAAAATGCCTGAGGTGCATTTTAAATAAAGTTAGAGTAAAAAGGTAAAAAAAAAAAAGGGTAATTTTCGATAAACTTCTTTATGCGCCAGGTTGTAGGGACAAAACGCAGCACTCAGGCAAGGGGCTTTATAAAACAGGAACTGCACCATTTTGGACCGCTACCTCTCAGGCACGCTGTTTATCTGTTGTTGCTATGCAACCAAAGAAAAACAGTCTCAAAGAATGGTGTGTTACATACACAAGCAGGACACTGTTATACGCTGAATGCTGAATGCGTTGCATTATATTGAACGATTGTTAGGGAAGCAGTGCACTCTCACACGTTTAATTAGAAGTCTTGAAGTAACCTCAATTAGGGGAATCTGTTAGTCATTGCTAGATTAAGAGACCATCCAGCATTTGGCTAATCTGCACATTCACAGCAGACACACAAAATGCTCCCTCGTTGGTTCATTTCACAGCTCAAAAATAGGAGAGGATTCAGTATGTGATAGACAGTTCACTCCGGTGCCTCACTAATTGGACCCCAACAGACACACAATTTGTATAAAGCAGTGATTCAGTAATACAAAGAAGTTTTAAGTAAAAAAAAAGAAACCTGACATTCCTAGCTATCTTAAAAAATATCTTCAACATGGCTTTTGGTGCTGTGACAGGAAACTATAGTGAACATATTACTTTTAATGCTAAAAAATTACTGCTTTGCTTTTATGGAGGTATTCTTGAGTAGCACCTAATCTCTTCAATATTTCACTTAATGTTTGTTTGTTTTTAAACTAGAACATATATAAACTAAAGTTTGTCTGTGCAGCTGCATGTGTGTCCAAGATTATTTAACCCTATAAAGCCAAATGTATCATATTTGATACATACAGTTTCTCAGACATATTGCATCATTATATGGTCAAAGCTTCATTCAAAATCCTGTTGTGCACCATATGATACAGATCTCCTGCCCCCTTATGAACACCAAAAAACACAAAATTACACTACATGAAATTTTATCTATCACATAATTATAAACAGTGAACTGGACAAAAAATAAATTGTTAATTTTTGGCAGATTCTGTAGGAGGGCTTTAGATTGAAAAAATTGGACATCTCTGCTCCCCCTTTCTAAGGTTGGGCTTTAAAGGGTTAAGGCTCATCGATATTCAAAAACAGATACCAACAACCATATGTTTTTTTTCATCTGTATGTTAGAAAGATGTCAGAAAATTGGTTATTTTGGATGGTAATTCAACCTTTTTGAGGCAGCACAAGGATGAGCATTGGTTGCAGACAGAGTTTATGATGATCACAGAACAATGAGGGCTGCAGCAGCAGTGAGCAATGAGCATGGAAAGACAGTCCCACCCATTTTACCATACCAACTTACCTTCTTCCGTCGGGGCATAGATGTTCAAATACAAACAGTCCTCGCTCTGATTCTGGATATATGTGGCTACTGTGTCCAGGTTATAGGTGAACCATATGGGCATCATGATTTCCGGCACCGTACTGTGGATATTCTGAGGGCACACGGGCATGAAGTGGGTAGCATTCTTGATACCTGACCAAGAAGAAGGTTGCTCTGGGGGCATGAAGCGCTTGTCACCCAAAGGCGGGGCAGCGTAAGGAACCCCAAGGTACTGGTCAACGGGCCTGAGGACCTCACTGGGCACAGGAACCCTGAGGCCTCGTAGTTTCCCAAACTGGGTGGTCACAGTTGGGTAGAATTTCTGGCTTGTTGCTTTGGTCAATGACCAGCAGGAACATAATATCCACCAAAGAAGAGCACAGTGGGTGATGGTTGCAGTCCCTTGCTGATGTAGCAGGTGTGCAGGCAACAGATGGCCTCTAAATGTTGCCAGCCACATGGTCTGAGGAAGATAGTGCCCTTGCACAACACAAATGCACAATTTAGTGTCTGTTTAGTCCCTTTACACTAACCCTGTCAAACAGACATCACTCACTGCACTTTTAGATCCAGCAATGACTAAACCCAGGTACATCAGCCAGGTACGGATCACATCCACTTCTTCTTTTCATTGCAGTAAATAGAAATCTGTAAAAAAAAAAAAGCAGAAAAACAAAGAAAAAACCCACAGAAAATAAGACCATTAATAAAGTTACACACAGAACATTTAACTAACAGAAAATGTTGATCAAACATTGCATTAAAAGTTAAAATGGTTTTAAAAATTCTTAGATATGAAATATTTTAAATGTGATTCCAATAATGGACTCTAATGATGAATAAGCAATTTAGGAATTGATTTCATCAATGTAAAAAAGAGATTTAATCCTCATTTGTCATGCACTTGTGCATCATAGACCAGACTTTTATGAAAGCCACCACACTTTTTTATTTTGCCATTTTTAAACCAGTGCAGGCTAAATTTTTTACCATATATATATTTATATATATAAAAAAAACTCATTTAAACAAGATTCAGAAAGCATGCTTCCTGGTCTGCAAGCTTGCTTAAAATCATTTGCCTAAAGCAGCTATCCTGTTATTAAAAAGACTCAGGAAAACTTTCTGTAAATCCAGACTTTGTATGTTCTGAGCTAAACAGGAAAGAAAGCATCAGCATTTTATCAGTGCCTCGTGCAAAAGCCAGCCAGTGTTGTAGTAATGGGCTGCACCGGTGCTTGTGGGATGGCTACACATCTCATAAGGCACCATTAAAGCTGGACAATATGCAAAGGTTATGACCATAGATGAGGTCTTTTCAGAAAAAAGCCTTTTAAAAAAAGACAATACTGACAACAACTGGCCATAAATTACAATAACATGAGGTAAAATAGCCCAATTTGACCACCTATGGTTTTGATCTTTCCCCAAATAAATAACATTGGATGTATTATAAAAAGAAGGCTCTGAGCTGCTGGGCAGGTGAAATCCTATATCGAACAGCAATAGGAGGATATTTTACATCCACAACAACTGTGTTGATAAAAGAAGAGATGATAAACACGTGTCTGTCCAACCTGCTTCATGTAATTAAAATGAGTGTGTTTAATTAAAAACACATGAAAATACCCTTTTTAGATTAAATATGTTTTCTTTGTGATTTTTTTACTTAAACATGGTGTTCAAATGAGTTGTTTTGCTTTGTTTGTATATTTTACAATCATGATTTTTTTGGCCAGTGTCTAAAACTTTTGATGGATCTATAAAGGTATATATGACTGAAGACTTATTTAGATGCATGTGAAAAGTCCATCTGCTGTAACAACCCAAGAATATTTCAATATAAATGGTGTAAATCCCTTCTTTTGCTTCTGTTTTACTAAAAAGCAAAAAAGTGAACAGCAAATTAAGACTGACAAATCTTTAATACACATGATTAAAGAATAAAGATTGCAATGACACACTCTCTGGGAATAAAAGTCTCTGACCTGTTTATGTTTTAGTTTTTCATTTACAAAACACTGCATCATGAATAGATTATTTGCATCTTCTAGTCTTACACTGCATCTAAGCAATGTTGTCAGTTACTGACATGAAGATGCATAATGGAAGTGTTGCACATTCCCAGAATAAACATGCCTGATGGGACCAAACAAGCACCAGAGTTAACCAGTTATTCCAGGCTAGTAGCCTGTCAGAGTTAAATAGCAGAGGGAAAGTATTGATAATGTCCTTCATTTCAGTCTAAGTTTAATTTAATTATGCCTTATTCCTTTAGCAAAAACTGTTTGATGTGTAGAGTCAAAGAATTTATTCAGCTTTGAATCTGAATAAGTTTCTGAGGTTCATTTTTATTCTCTAAACAACTAATTAGTTAAAGTATATAGAAATATTTCTACTACAAATCTTAAAAATGTCTTCAAATGACACTTTCACTGACTTTTTTTATGTTTGGGGTGGGGGGGGGGGGGGGGGGGGGGGGGGGGGGGGGGGGGGGGGGGGGGGGGGGGGGGGGGGGGGGGGGG
>JBAMIG010000016.1:6278826-6294074 GCA_037177335.1 Kiunga ballochi | reverse complement strand
CCCCCCCCCCCCCCCCCCCCCCCCCCCCCCCCCCCCCCCCCCCCCCCCCCCCCCCCCCCCCCCCCCCCCACCACACCACGACATAAAACATTTGTTTTATTTTTCTATTTATTAGGGCTACTTAGAACATAGCAGGACAACAAAGGAGACCAGGAGATGCTGGGAATCTCCACAAACCCTCTGCGCTATCCGGTGAGACTCTAAGTTTTACCCAGATGGTGACAAAACACAAAGTGGCTGCAAACAAGCTAACATGGTCACTGCTGCTAAAAAACAACATCTTTTGTTGTTATACTTTCTAAAAGCTCAGACTCCTTGAAAAACTGAAACGATTTGTTTACTGCCAACCTGAACTTACCTGTTTAAACACACAGGTAAGACCCGGTCACCTATCCCAAAGAATAAAAATCTTTTTTCCCAGCATGTCCTCACTAAAACAGCAGCAGTTCATGTATTGCAATTATTACATCTTAATATTTATTTAAATACAATATTTAAAACAAATTAAAACACTTTTAAATAGGTATAACCTGCTCCAACATACAGCATAGTTTTCTAAAAGCATCCAAAGAGACCAATTTGTAAGGTTTTCAGCAGATCATTTCAGACAATGGAAGCTTTTTTCCCTCCATCTCAAACCTTCCTTTGGATTGGAAATATTTTATTAGAAATTATTAACAAAGACTTTAAGGTCCTGATCAGATGCAGAAATAAGTAAAACAGCAAGCACAGCTTTGTAAATAATGTTGATGCATTTGTAGAAATACACGGTGTACATTTGTATATAAATTCATTATGGGATCTGAAATCTGTGAACCACAGTATCCAGAGCACGTTGAGACAGCTACAACAAACCAAAACAAATATAAAAAACTATTCCAGTGAATAGAACCTGCATGCAAACTCTAAACCTAAACTCTCTGAGTTTAAGTGCACTGAGGAAAATTACATGCGCTTTCTGGTGGAAGAAAAAGCATTTCTGCAAATGACATACTAACAGCAGTGCATGTATGTGGAAAAGGTCATGCTGCCCTGACAGGATTGTTGTTTGTGAAGTTAAACTTAATCATAGTGCAGTTGTTCTGAGTGCTTCCAGTGAAAGGAAAGAGCTTTCTGCCAAGCATCAACTCCCATCCAGATCAATAAGCACAGATGGCACTGCCTGTGTGGCTGCACTGCCTATGCATGGGTCTAAATAAGAATATCCTCACACACATACATACACATTATGCACTTTATTCTGGAACTTGATTGGGTTATAACAGACCCAAAGGGTGTCAGCAATATTAGAGCGAATAAAGCAATTTAACTTCCATGTCATTAAATAGATAAATGATTCCACAGAAGGAAGTTCAGACATCAATATTCAATAACTGGGTTTCAGTGTCTTATTTCCCAGCTCCTGCAGCATGAAGCACACAATGTGTTTTTATAGGACAAACTAGAATGCAATAAAACATAAGCATGAAAGGAAACAAATAAACCACTGGGAGGGAAAAATCACTTTTAACACATCTAGTTTTACTCTCACAGCCTTGTTTTCAGTGAACATCTTGCATTAAATCAGTTCTGGATGTGAAGCAGATGAGAAGTTTTTTGAGCAGCTTTGTTTGCATAATTAAGTTAACAGGTCTGCTTCAAGAGCTTGTCTGAAATTACAGCGAATGGTGTTGTTGATGCTGGGATGTTTCATCATTTATTTCTGTTTTTCCATTGCAAGACTTAACCTTTGACAGGGAGTAGTTGTTGCATCGCTTTAATTATACTGACCATGTGACCAGCTGGTTTGCTGTGATCTTCTTTATGTCGTTGCTGCCTTCTCTCTGAGATAAAGACAGACGCTATCCTTTGAATTAGAAAGCAATCTTTTATTCAAGGTGCCTGATCATATAAAAGTTGTCAATTACTTTGACAATTGCCCCCCCCCCCAAAAAAAAAAAAAGCTGAGACGTTGTAAATATAGACTGAAACAACGTGATAATTATTAAAAGTCTATGCTTATTTGAAAATGGTGAATAGACAAAAATAATGTTGAAACTGATAAAAGTAGTTGTTTTTAAACATATTTTCACTTTTTAAAAATTATTTTAAGCGTTGCTTGTGATTAAACAGACTTTTCGTTTCACACTATAATCATTTGTGATAATAATTTCCAAAGTGTTGCACATAAAATGTTCTAATAATCTTGCTTGATGTCAGATTTTAGCAACTCAACACCTCGAGTTTTTATAATGTGCCATGTTTTTTCAGTGGGTGACAGGTGTGGAGTTAAGCCAGGGCAGTTTAGCACCTGGACTCTCATCCTACAGTCATGCTGTTGTATCAGGTGCAAAATGTGGTTTGACATCTTCTTTTTAAACAAGAAAAGCCTTTGGGATGGAAAAACATCATCTGGATAGCAGCACAACTATGAGCTGTATGTAAGTTTAATATTAATGGGAGCATCCACACCATGTTGCAACTTTTATATTATTATAGAGGCTGACTTTGCTCTCACAAGACACATAGTCCTCTTGTTTTTGGCCCTAAAGACGATTAACTTAAGCCCATTTCAAAAGAGCGGAGACCCAATAATGATAAATAATTTATTGGAATTTGAAGTTGCTGGTTTTTCTCACAGTTTAGTTTAAACTAAATCTGTTTTTCTGAATGCAGCATCAAACTAAACACACAGTAAGCCTTGTTTTCAGATTTGGATTAGAAAGTCCTGCTGTTTTTATTCAAGAATTCAGAAAAAAATTCGTCAGATTCTGCATTAGTTTCATGTCAGATAATCACAACAACTCCACATTTGCTTTAATTGTCTTTTTAAATTATGGCCTTAAATGATGTGAACCTAAAATCTGCATGTTTACACAAAAAATGACTGTTATTTAATAAGCAATTTGCTTCTCACAACTTCACTGAGAATGGGGAGCTGCACCCCATCTCCATGTCTGGTACCTCCCCAGGAGACATTGTAATACTGGCACAACACATCAGCTTGAATAGTTGTGATATGTTTCCATCCTGCTCTGGATTTTTCCCTTATAGTAAAAAAAAGAAGCTGAATGTCGAATTCAAAATACCCCCCCCCCCTCCTCCTCCTCCTCTTCCTCCCAAAAAGAAGTAATATTTCACATTTATGCTGGTGTGATTTTCCTGCAGTCCGTGTTGATTCTGGACCCTCCTGCAAAACTCTAATGATTAATCTAAGTAAGTCTATTAGGATCCTAATATATTGCATTTAGTTAGGCCACTTGGCAACCAGTAATTAAACAGGCATAAATCAGTGAATTTGCTCTTACAGTTCCAGTTTCTGCACTAAAACCCCTGCAGGGGAGCGCGCAGGACTGTGCTGCCCGCGGGGATGACTGCTGCTGCGTGAACGCACCCACACATGTTGATACAGCAGGAAAGAAAGGATGGATGGATAGATAGCATACTTCCATGGCCTATATAGTCAGCAGTATATTGTTAGTCCCCACTGACTCCATGCTTGCGTGCACCGCTCTGCCTCTGCACCACGCGCACACCAAACCCAGCACCACCGACTGCACCCCCTCATACGCCAACTCTGCAGTGACGTGACGAGAGAGACGGGAGACTGCACTTATTATAATTCAACGTCAGAGCAAGTTTGATAAACGCCTTCTCTCCCTCCCTCCACGTCCCCCCCCCACCCCTCTCTCCTCTTCTCTCTCACGCTCTGGCCCATTTCAATGCTCCTCATCCACAGTAAGGAGACGCGCTTACCCCTCTCCTCCTCTTCCAGCACCACCTCCACCATCTTTAAGATAAAACACTGGCTTTAGGTTTCCAGCAGCAGCAGCAGAGGGCTGGTGCTGCAGTTGCGCTGGCACTAATTCAACGTGGGTGCACAGAGAGAGAGAGAGAGAGAGAGAGAGAGAGAGAGAGAGAGAGAGAGAGAGAGAGAGAGAGAGACCCTGCATCTTGTGGATTTCTTTGCTTCTTAGTCCCGTGTATACATGGTTCTCCTTGCTTTTCAACAATCGCACGCAGAGCAGGAGTTGGTTTCACTTGTCGGAGAAAAATGTGGAATCGCACGTTTGCGACAATCTTTATTTTATTGAATTTTTCGGGGGACTCGCTGGCAGGGTTTCCAAACCAAATCAACATTGGTAAGTTCGAAGGATGCTCTGGTTTGACTGTACATCTCTTTGTTCACGCGCTCCTAAGTAGGGCGCATTTTTCCAAGTAGCAACCACTTAGTTAGGAGGTTTGGTTTTAGCCGAAATCGTGGCCAACTTCAGGTTACTTCCCACAAAACGCGCAGGGATGTGGGATTTTAGGTGTCTAAGTGTGGGCGGTTCGGTAAAAATAGAGTTGAACCTAATTGTCATAACGTCAGTTTCTGAATCTGCAGGGCTTTGTTTAGTGGAGCAATGTCACATTTATTGGTTTTCCTTCTTCAGATCAATAATATCTTATTTTATACCGTGTCTCATGCGCTATTGTGCCCCATATACATCAATACAGTCGTGCTGTAAGGAAGTAGGGAATTAAAGTGGAATAAGTCCAGGCTGCAGCAAGGTTTGGACTAATTAGAGCACTGTGACATTTCTTCTCCTGTAGGTGGGCTGTTCATGCGCTCCACCGTGCAGGAGCACAGCGCCTTCAGGTTTGCTGTCCAGCTGTACAACACCAACCAGAATGTGACAGAGAAGCCCTTCCACCTCAATTACAATGTTGACAACTTGGAGTCCTCCAACAGTTTCTCTGTCACACATGCCTGTGAGTAACTGTTCTTTCTCTAAGATGATTTAGCTATGAGGAAGCAGCAGTGTCCATGTGGGGGATTTTTGGGATGCAAGTTCTGGCCAACAACACAGACCAATAGACAATCATATCATAATGAGAAGAGGACAATTTGAAGAAATGTGCATCGATTTTTATGAGCTGAACTCCGTGTTTGAATGAAAGGGGTGGTTTTAAAAAGAAAAAGATGGATTTGTGCCAATTGTCTGACCTAATACTCCAACTCCTTAGTCATGGCTTCCAAAGCGATTGATTAGATGATTGAGCTTGGAAAGCTGTGATTACCCAGATAGGCATTTTATAATCAGAGAAATGTAGTAATTCTAGAGAAGCTGATGCTTTAAAAATAGCTCTAAAGTCTAAATAGGGCAACAAAAAAAAGATAAAAAGTTTGATAAAAGGCATTTGGATGCCTGCTTTCTTTGATAAGGATCTTTATCTACATGAGGTTTTAGGTAAATATCTACATGCAATTTTGATTTACCCACTACATCAACTATGACACGATTCAGGCATCTCTGCAAACATGTTAAATTTGACATGAACTGTGATGCGTGGTATAGCTTTATATTTGCCTTTGCAGTGTTGGGCTCCAAGTTCTGTCTGGGGAATGAATTTGTTCTCTTTCTTCTCACCAACTGCACTTCACATTTTACATTTCAGAATCAGCTGTAGCTCTCTGAATCCTATCAGCTGCCGTATACGTTGCTGAGTAACTAATAAAGTGGGAACAAAGCCACTAAAAGAAAGGTGATTTGAGCAGAGCTCATATATTTATGAGCTTCATGAGCATCGGTGATCCTCAAAGTATTGTGCTAATGTATTATTGGTGAGTGTAGCAGCACGCAAACAACTGCTGTGCAGCAGCCTCGGGGAGAAGTTGCAGGCAGGCGCAGGTTTACACAGATTCACACACTCACACCATGACACTGCCCTGTTCGACTACAAGCTTGCATCGTTGGCAACTGAGTAATTACAGTGAAGCAGCTGTTGGGTCAGTGCTCAGCTCAAGGGCACTTCAGCAGCTGGGGTTCAGAGGAAGACCTCCATTATTACGGGACTTGAATTGTCCAGATTAGGGGCGCAGCAAAAATTAGTTGTCCACGGCTAGATTTGACATGGCATAGACCTTAAATCCATTGTGATTGAAAGAAGATTATTGGTTTTCTTTAGGGATAAGAAGAAAACTACGATAATCGGGGAGGATTAATTTCAGCGTGGTGAAAGCTAAGCTAAAAGAACAGAGAGGAGCTCATTAAAGCAGACTTGCCAGGTCGGTCTCTAGCTAAGGGATTGTGTGAAGATGTACTAAAGTACACAATTCTTATTTTAGCACTCTGGATTGCATAATGTTCGGCCTGCTTGGCAGGTGTTGATGAAGCAAATGAGTGTGATTAAATAGAATTTGACACATTTCTACTCTGGCAAGAATTCCAGATTAGTCACTGAGCTTTCCCACAACTCACATTTTATAAATATTAGTAAGTATTAAGATGACTTAGATTTTAAATTTGCTTGGTGTAGGTGATCCCTGGAGTATAAATCCATCTATCCATACAGCTTATTCCCTGAATGGGGTCTCGGTGGGACCTGGAGCCAATCCCAGCTGATGTGGGGCAAGAGGCGGGGTACACCCTGAACAGGTCGCCTGTTCATCACAGAATAAATTCCTCTTTTAAATTAAATGAACACTTAAAACAATTTAGAATAAATCATCAAATGAATGCCTTTTTTCCCTTCAGAGCTCTTTTTGGTATGTTTGTTGTCTGGATTCTTACTGGAATAAAGCAGGACAACACTGCTGTCCTGCCGAGTCAGTAATGATTGTTACAAATCCGTGATGGCAAAGTGACTGTTATCGGCGTTCAGGATCAATACGTGGAAAGCCATAGTCCATCAGCAGTGTGTGTGTGTGTGTGTGTGTGTGGCTCCGGTTTGTTCACTATGGAAAAATCAATTCTCACCAAACTTTCCTTTTCTCTATCACAGTCCCTCTCTACTATTTCATGGCTTGTTCTCTGACCTTCTCTAACTGGGCTCCCAGTATTTTTATAGTTTACACATGTGAAAGGCAACTACAACCATAAACAGCAAACAATCTCCACATGTGATTGAATTGACTCTGACAAAAAACTTTGTTGTTCATCGTCTCACCGATTTGTATCCTTAGTGACACTGCAGGACGTATTGATGTGACACCTTGCTGCAGGCCAGAATTGATAGCATGCATAAATGCAGAAATAGGAAGGTTATATTCATTAAGATTGAGGTCAGGATTGGATGAGACAGTGGATACAAAGCTGGGATAACTTATTGTGATATTATATGATAAAAAATCCCTAGAAACAGAAAACTGCAGATAAAATAAATGCCTTTCAAAACCAAGTTTAATTTAAGAAAATGCAAATCATGTTTCACAGTTTCTTATTAAAATGTTTATTCTAGTTATCCATCCACCCCCTGCTGTGACTCAGTCAGTGTGATGCTGTTCAGACGGAAGCTAATGTTAGAGCACTTCAGTGTGTAGGCAATGGACAGTCCCACTAATGCAACACAGACCAGTTCATGCAGCCAGATCTCCGCCACCTCCTCCTCCTTCTGCTCTTCTTCTGCATTGTTAACACCGTGGTGAATACTTTGACTCATCAGCAGCATCTTAATGGTGGCATTTAAATCTTTGCAGAGCTTGTGTGCAAATTAACACGTGGAAAATTATGCATGCAACTTTGACGGCATGAGCTAACGTGATGCTAATGTCATCAAACCTGTCTTATTATTAGCATAATATGTGTTATTTTGTGTTTGCCTGTCATTTGGAGGCAGTGCAACATTTACTTTCTAATTCTTCTTTTATATAACTCAAGAGCAGATTTTGGAGCTAGTGACTTATTTAAAAGTAGAATGAAAGCATGCTGTTCCTTTGTTGGATTTGTGGATTTAATGTTGTGATACTATTTGTTTCATATATCCTATAAAGGAGGAGGTCATTATTATGGGAAAATGCTTACTCAGTTGCTTGCCTAAAGTTTAATCAAAAGACTGATTTTCTTGTCATTTCTGCATGGTATATACGAAGCTGCAGCCAGCTGCTGTTTGTACTACTTCTGCTGCTCCTGGCACAAACACCGCAACTGCTTCCTTATTAAGGATTCTTTGCAAGACACAATAAACCTATTGTACTTCTAAAACACAGCAAATATTCTGCAGATAAAAACATATGTGAGCAATAACAATAAAATAATACACTAACATCTGCTGACATCTATGTTTAGAGTGTATTTGGAGTGTTTAATCAACATTCAGGTGTGAGTTGTCGGGTTTTTCTTTGCTACAGCCTGATTGGCATTGATGAAAATATAACAAATGGGTTTACATGCTAATGCATGTGCTGCAGCTAGTAAAACAAGAGCAGGTACATGTCAGTTTTTTTTACTGTAATGTCCAATGGCCGTCACAGACAAAAACATGCAAAACTAGTTGATTTTACGTATCAGATAAGATATCTGACAGCTATTTTTATTCTTTGTGTTGGCTTGATGTTCATAATTTAGTGAAAAATAATTAATTTTTGCTAATAATAGACTTGAAAAGTAATGCTAATCATGAATTGCTATTCAACACAGCCTGTAGGATGCAGCTGAAATGTCATCTCCTTATGATATAGTAGTGAGACTTGCACCCTGGGAAGTTGTGGTAGTTGTGAAAACAGAGTGCTAAGGATGAGTATGTGACTACTGGCAATGGGAAATGATTTCATTAGCATGTTTTAAAGAGTGCACTTGGGTTTGAAAAGAAATTGCTCTAAAAGTGGGCCATGATTTGACTCCATTGTGTCTAATTCTTTTCTTCTTAATTTCCCTAAACACGCGCGTCCTGCATGTTTGCAGTTTTTGGTTGAGCCCAAGTGAGTATGGAAAGCAAGGAGAACAAAAAATACAAGGCATGGACTCTACAAAATAAGACATAAGGGTCAAGAATGGCCATGAGCAGAAGTTAAAGAACTAAAACAAAAACAAACAAAACTGAAGCAAAAACTAATAAACCATGACAGCTGGCTGTTGTGAGTTAGCTATTTCTTTCTGTATTCAGTGCTAAGCTAAGCTACACAGTCGCACACACCAGCTCCAGATTTATTATGCAAATATTTCTGTTTATACAGTGGAACAAACCAAACAAGCATACAGTCTTAACATTTCCAACAATTCCACCATTTAACACTCATAAAAGCTGCATCTATGAAGCTGTGAGGTTCCTTAGCCATTCCTTTTACTGCTCATGTCTCTCAGATTTTGTTAACATATTTTAGTATTAAAATATAAAACATTAATGCCTTCATATTTTTTTTAGAGTGACTGAAGCAAAACAAACATAGTTAAATGTAACCAAGCACAGAACATCTTTGAGTTCATCATAACTCTGGGAACTCATCTGAACCGACAAGTCATGAATACTGCATGAGCTTCACAGACAGGGTTGTCAGATAGTTTGGCACAAGAGAGAGTTTTCCTCCAGATAGTTTATATTTTAATCCGCATACTGGTCAGAGGAAAGAAATGTGCATTATGTAAGAAACCAGATTGAGACTGCTTGTGAGTATTGCAAAAAGGCCACTGATTACGGTGCGTTATCACTGGTCAGTCACATTTATTCCCTCAATCAGGGAGGGTCACACTGAAAGAAACACTTCCCCAAAAGCATGTTTAAAAAAAAAATCACAATACATACGGAGAATATCTGATTACTGTTACTGCAGCCAGTCAGCTTGATGACCTGCACTGAGCTGACATGTTCTCATCCTCAGATTTATTCTGACTGTTTGAAAAAGCTGAAACATGCACACACCGCTGTTTTTCCAAGCAGTATTTTCACTGACATGAATAGATGATTTGACCCTTAGTTTAATAAGAACTTTTAAGATCCATTGCTGTGGGGAAAGACGTGACTCATGAGCCGTCATGCAGCATAAATATTCTTTGAACACGGGAGAAGTGATCCTAAATAAATGCCATTAACTTCTATGGAGATATCAGCAAACTGTATATCGATCAGTGAAACTCAAAGAGCAAAACTAACTTAGAGCTACTGTAAGAAAGGATCTTATTTCGGATGCTCCTTGTAGTCCTTGAAGCCAGGCCGGTCATAATGCTGTGAAATGGCAGAAAAGTCTTGAATAGCTTTAGGGGTAAGCCACTGGAGATGTGCAGTTAGTGTTTCATCCTGTGCATCAGAATGTGCTTACATGTCAGCGCCATAACAGAGCGACCGTGATCGCTACTGACAAGCTACAGTGATGCTGTAGCAGTTTGTTGCAGCCTTATACACCCTGCACTGTGGCCGCCTCTGAAATCTCTGCTGTTAATTCCCTCAATGCAACCTGAGATTGCTGAAGGATTGCAAGCCCATGAGCTGTGCAGAAAAATAGAAAAAGATAACCAAAGACGCCACCGGGCAGATGAATAATTTAGAGGAGTTGCTTTCAGAAATGTAAAAAAATGCAGCTTGAAGCCTTTGTACTTGAATTTAAAGGAAACAAACTTGCTTAGGAGCTCTATTATTTGCGTTTTTGAACAAGAGAAAGGTCAGCTCTTATGTATTTGGCTAATCGAGCGTATTTAGTCCCTAGTACGACTTGTTTGTCATGAGGTTTTACAATACAGAGGATCAAATATAGGAACTACTGATAAACTCTGAAAATATGTTTCCTCTTTGTAGTTTTGTACACTTATTAAAATCTTCATAAAAGAGAGAGTAAAAAAAGAGGATTTTAATTTTTTGTATGTGGGTTTTATATAATTTGCAGATGATTATGTTGCCCACCACTCACAAACCTTTAGTGTCTCCTCTGCAGCATCCAGGGTGTTGTAAGACTGCTTCTCTTGTTGTTGCCCTTGGATAATGTTTTTCAGTATATGTAAAGAATGTGTAGGTGGAATATTTGCAGCACTTTTATCTTCTTGAAATAAAATGAGTTTTTTCTGCTTTACAGTACTCTTGTTGCCTCAGGCCATGTCTTTGGTATATTTTGCTGCTGTAGATTTCGATCTGTCATGTTGTATCTAGTTGTTTTTCTCAGATTAGAGCTAATCTAACGAGTGTTGTGCCTCTAGAGTGTATAATGAGAATCTAAAGGAGTAACCCAATGGAAAAGAAGATCTGCTTTTACAAAGCTGTAGTCAGTGAGGAAGAGGGAACTCCAGCCAATGGACAACAACACTGCCTGCGGAGAAACACCTACTCAGCCTTCACTTCCTATATGCCCCGTGCTTTCTTTGTGGTTGGCCAACTGAGACAAATTGTGCAACAATGCAGACCATAATGTGGACAAAAATATAAAACGCTTAAATGTCATTACACAGAAATCATTTAAACTGTGTGACCTTTCCCTTTAGTCAGACTTTTTGCCACAAACAAACATTTACCATGATTTTATGGGCAAATTACACTAGTGTGTCCTCACAATGCAGAATACAGAACACCTTATTAAATGGAGACCAGATTAAATGATTTTAAAACTCATTATCAGAATTCAATCAGTGCTCATTATCATGAGCGTGCAGCCACATTGACCTGCAGGACCTGAATGAAAATTAAAGTTTTGTCTTGACTGATTTAGCTTATTAAGGCCAGTAAAACATTTAAATGGTAGACGGCTGTGCAGCTTAGTTTATGCTAAGAACAACTCAACACAACTGGCATTAAAGATGTGGGACGGGTGACATATTTCTAATGATTTATTATGTTTGCATGCTAATATTTTTAGCTATATATTTAACCCTAAAGGGCAAAGAAGGCTAATTTAGCCTTGCGTCAAGCTGTGAGCTTGCATGGACAGCGACCGGCAGGTTTTAGCAGTGACGTTCCCCAATGAGAGCTCCTTAAGAGGTTTTTACACATGAATAAAACATCAGTTCTGTTAAAACGGGATCGCTTGGTTTGATTTAACATTAATGCAGTAGAAAAATCTTGAATGGTTTTTTTTGTTTTTCTTTAAAAGTTTTGTTTTTAACAAGTGGTCGTGTTTGGCTGATCTCACTGGTTGCTGTTAATGGAGGCTAATAGACAGCTTTTCCATTACCTAACATAGATATTCTTTTGATGGTGTCGGCTCATGTTCCAACAGCTCACCTGACTGACTTTTTAAAGGCTCTGTGCAACCAGTCAGACATGAATGTCTGCAGAAATTTGAACAGCTCCACCATGATTCGAACCATAAGAAAAATGGCCGGTGAACTCTCAGCTCCATGAAATTTCCTGGTAAATCACGACAGTTTGGACAGTGAACCAGCACATGAAGGTTGCAGGACATTGCCTAAATCAAATGTAGCGTCCTCTTTTTTTATCATTCTTTAGATTTATTGTCCTCCTCCACCCAGCTAAATAATCGTCTTTTATCCTTTCTGGTCCTTTAATAGAGGCCAGGAGCTTTCTTGCTGTTGTCATGTATGTTTTGATGGGTTGATAGGTTGGGTGACGCGTATAAAACTTAAACTAGGAGTCAAAGTGCAGCACTGAGTCTAATCTGTCTGTATCAGCTGCTTTATGAGTTTTCAAACACACAAAAAAAGATCATCAGGTGAATTAAGATTAGAGAGATAAGAAAATTCTAGTCAGCTTTTTTAACCTTAACATGATCATACTGTCATGAAGAGTTATAAAGGTGATGTTTAATGTTACACTTATCTTACTCTGATTTCCATCCACAGTCTGAAAACGTCCACATTCAGTTTACACTGGCTTCCAAATTGAGCCTAGGTGTTAGTAAGATGACTGTATACATCTGTGATGGACTGGTGACAAATCCCAGATGAACCTGGTCTCTTGTCTTATTACAGGGAAGATTGTCTCTGACCCTGAAACCATGAATAGCATGAAGGGGATACAGAAAATTGATAGATATCTTCACGACCTTGGTCGCAAGTTGCATCTTTTTCCGGGAAACGGGATCTGGACTCAGGAACAGGCAGAAAATGGCAGAAATGTTGCAGCTGCATTATTTCTTCTCTTCCCTGCTCACTTAATATATGATCATTGGATAGACATGACAAGTATCCCCATATGGCTAAGAGCAATCTCTTTTTGTAGAACAAACTAACACCCTGCTGCTTTCTACTTCTTTCAGGCGCAGCTTTTATTTCAATGGAAAAATAACGTCCCACTTTGCAGAAGCACACACACAGGCGTGAAAAGTTAAATTTCCAGCTTTTGTGCTTGTAATGCAGCTTCTTGTCTATCAAATTCAATGACACTTGCAGTTCTCTTTATCCAGTGTCCATATCCACTTTCTTGCTCTTTTATTTGGCTCTACATCAAGTTTGATTTCTTCAGCGCATCTCGCGTTGGCTTGCAGGCTTAAACAGCAGCTCATCTCACATATGACTGTTGATGCTTCTGGGGTTGCTGGTGAGAACTGAAGGCAGAGACAAACAATGATAGGTAGATGTTGGTTTTTGCACTCTGATGAACAAGATGGAAGTCCTGAAAGCATCAGAATCTTCCACTTTGATATTTATCATGCAGAGTAAGCCTGTGTTAGTATTTGAGCTGAAACGCACAGAGCAGAAAAAATACCACTTCCCCTGTGTGATAAAGTAAATGACGCATGTCTTTATTACTGACTGGGATTGGTGGAGTTTACTGTTTATGGCTTCATGAGCCCAAATAAATGATTTCATTAGTCCTTCAGAGAGAACAGTTATATAAACAAAAGATACAGCTGTCACTTTGCAAATAAAACTGAGTAACGTTGGATGTTAAATGATTTTTTTTATACCCCTGAGGAAAAACTGTAATGCTGTAATATAAAATTTCAAGATAAAATCTAAGTAAATGAATATCAAAATCAAACACAAACAAATATAAATTAGTTACAATGTTTTCCAAAAGTTTTAAAGAAATGTTTTAGGGGTTTTGTGAGCTGATGACATAATTTACAGTGTTGCCTTATCACACAAATGATCTGTTTTAGTGGAAAACCTGTGTGGAAACACACTTCCAACATCCAGGGAGCAGATATTCTCCTTTGCAGTGACATATCCCAGATTACAGCATCTTTTAGGAACAGGCACTGCAGTTCCTCCTCCTTTACTCTCACTGCTCTGTATGGTCAGACAGTTTTTCTGCTACCATGCCTCAGTGACACTTAATTCTGTGTTCCCAATATACTCTCTGTATCATCACATCTCCTCTTTAGCTAGTCTAGATCTAGATCCTTATTATGTAAAGCTTCTGTTAGCAGCAACAATGTATTTGAAGCAGCTATATGTCAGGATTCTCGTCTCTAGCCCTGAGTTTTTCCTTGGTTCTGTTATTTTTTTGTTTCTGGTTTGTTTTGGTTCCCACTGATCCCTGTGTATTTTCCTGAGCCATCATCTGCCCCGCCGCCGTTTGTCTCCTCCTCCTGGTCTCCTGATTACCCTCATGTGTTTCTCGTTGTTTTCTTCACTTCCCTGTCAGAGTGTCTTGTTCTACTGCGCGTGTGTCCGATCCTTCTGAACCTGACACTATATGTATAAATATACATATATATATATATACAACATATATATGTATATAAATATATGTATATGTGTGTGTGTGTGTGTGTGTGTGTGTGTGTACAGTGCACGTGGTGTGTCTGATGTTTGTATTGATGTTGAAGATTGTTTATGTGAAATAGGAAGAATGAAATGATAGTATATGTGGCAGGAAACAGGTTATTTAGGATTTTTCCATTAGGAAAATTATTGTCAATAAAAATAGAAAAGCTAGATCAAAATTTTTTAAATAATTTATTGCTTCAAAAGGGGCAAAAACACTGTTGGATACACTGATACTGTCATATTGAAGATAATGAATGTCGTGGGAAAGTGTAAACATGATGGAGCTACTAAAGAGCAAGCTTCTGCTTGTCAAAATCCATTAGCAGAAGTAGGACAGTAAAATTTGTGTAAATTCGCTCCTAAAATAGCCTTTTATATTATATAACAAACATTTATATGACATTTATGACCAATTATAATTTTATAGCATTTATGTCAAGATCAAATCCTCATGTGCAGAGCGTCCTATAAAATCACTCCAAAATGCCATCTAAAGATTCATTCACTGAAAAAAAAAACTAGTATAAAATGTACACCTAATCATGTCCTACTAAGAGGTTTAGCTGGTTTCTTTTTCAATACACCTCCAGTATGTGTACTGGTTCGCTGTCTTTTTTTGCTGTGCCTTTGTTTGTGCATTACTGCATATCCTTGTGGATTACCACTTACAAACCCATTGGCATGATCATACACACTCTGTACAGAAATCTGTTTATCACCCATGTGCCTCATGCATATGCGTCCTCAAGGGGCTGCTCATAAATAACTGCTCCAGTTACGCATAGGTAAGGCATAAGTCGTGATGATTTATTGCAATCTGGAAAGTGTGTGTATTTGTGTGTGTGTGTGTGTGTGTGTGTGTGTGTGTGTGTGTGTGTGTGTATATATATATATATATATATATATATATAC
>JBAMIG010000016.1:6218057-6255898 GCA_037177335.1 Kiunga ballochi | reverse complement strand
TATGTATATATATATGTATATGTAGCCTATATATATATATATATATGATAACGTAAATATATATGTGGTGAAAGTCACTGGGTTTGGACTCAGTCAGTAATGAAGAGAAAGGAGACACAGGTTTAAAATAATTAATAACCATTTAATACCCATTTATTTGCCTGTGATTTAATGGAAATATGCATCATAACTAATATTTGATTACTTAAAGTATTTCAGCCCTTCACCACTCAATTATTGAATCATAACAATGATGGATCAAATTTCTATAACGCTTGTCAAGACACCAACTATCACTTTAAGAGTATAACAAGTTTAGAATAGCTGATGGCCTCTCGCCCGTTGACTGCTGGGATAGGCTCCAATTCCCCCGCGACCCCGTTAGGGACAAAGCGGTAGATAATGGATGGATGGATGGAATAGCTGATGTCAAAATCAGGATCTGGATAACTGAATTCATGCTTTACTCAACCTGGTTACAGCATCTTTACAGGTCTATCAAATAAAGTGCAGCTTATTCAGAACTCTGCAGACCTCCTCACTAAAACTGATCTAGTCTGGATCTGAGGCGTTTGCACAGGCTGCTGATCCCTAAAGTTGTGAACCTTTAATGTTCTGTTGCTGGTTTATAAAGCTATGAATGGTTTTGGACCAACATGCATCAGGGACCTCTCAGGTCATCTGGATCTGGTTGTTTAGAGTCAGAACCAGACATGGGGAAGCTAAATTCAGCTTCTATGTGCCACATGTCTGGAACAAACTCACAGAAAACCTCAGATCAGTAAATCAAGTACAAATCTTGTCACATTTCAAGATAAAGCCAACCAGGACACACTAGATAAATATCAGTCACTCCCATCAGTTATTGTAATCCTATTTGCTATAAGTCTATGAACAACTATCAACTGATACATTCATTCTTCCCTTTTTCATTATATCTGACAAGCAGGGATTCGATCATAGAGGTCACAAGAAAGTAAAAAGTAATTATGAAGGAGATATAAAGCCCCACTGGAACTTTTGTCCTCGGACCATTTGTAACCAGTTAAAAAAATTTTTTGTCAAAAGATGCCATATGTGGTTAAACCCAGCACCTCCCATCACTCTGACACCACTGTTCATAACGTAAGGCCTCGCTTTATCAAGTAAGGCCTAAAAAACTAGTCAGAATGAAAGAGATGATGCATAAAAAATATTGCATCACTTTTCCAGGGAAGTGGATTCACCTTTAAACACGCTCTGAGGCGAAGCGACACTTTGGGCCTCAGCATGGCCTCATTACATCCCATAAGGATTAAGCTGATACATATGATCATCTGGTTATTGCTCAATTTAGAGGAATTTGACAAAATCCCATTGTAGCAAGTTGCAGGTTGTAAGACACTAAACAGGAAAAATGCCAAAGAAGTGGTGGATGGTTTTTTTTATTTTTTTTTATTTGCTTTTAGGCAATACATCTGTAGTCGTTTCCTCATTTTCTTTCTCTGTACCATAAAGCTGACATGGTTTATGAAAAAGAACAACAGTGGAGTGGGGGAGAATTTTCTATTAGCTTGTTTGTTGCGTCGACATCCAAAGAAGACCCCCGAGAAGCCTGAGTTAAAAGCAGCCGAAATGAAAAACAACATGAAACACATGCAAGTGGGAGAGTTGGCAGGTGCATCACTACAACAAGGACAGTGAAAGCATAAAAGTTTCATCATCTTTTAGTTTGCTAAAACTGGCATTACATTAAAAAGGTGTGTAAAGTTTTAAAGGGTGCAGCTGATGGCCACTACAAACAGGAGAATCAGTTACTTCAACCATCAGACTGCAAAGAAAACTAGACAATAGGCGTCTTTACTAAATGAATAAACAGTAAGATTAATGTTTTTCTTTTCGTGTGTGTTCATTGCATGCCAGAATGACACAAGTTGTGTTATGTGGCACAAGTCCTTTTTGGTTGGAAGATTCAGCCCTCTTTTGAGTTTTTTCAGAGCAGCGTTTCTCTGATATACAGCCATGTTCTTCCTTCAGAAACCAGCCTCTTTGCCAAATCCCTCTTTCTTTTTTCACTAGCATAACAATAATGGTTTAACTGGTGTTAAAGGCCAGATGTGTGTTCCACTTTCGAAGAAGGCGAGTGACAAATCAGTGTAACAAAGACAAGCCTCGACCAGTAAGGAGAGACTCAAATCCTCTTGAAGGCACTTGGGTGGACATCCAGCTCTGCACAGGACTGTGGCTCTAGCCTGCTAATTAGACTCAGTTTCCTCAGGAATATTTTGGCTGATGGTCCTGCGGCTCAGCCCGGCTCAGGTTGCAGAGCACAGAACTGTTCATCCAGACAGGCGAGAAGAAAAACGGATAGCAAAGAGCAAATTTTCACCCTTTGCTTTCTCTTCTCATGATTGCAGTGACCTCAACACAAAGGGGAGCACTAATGGGCACATGCAACATGAGCTTCTGTGCTGGGTTCACCTGATAGCTATGATTCATTGGATTGTAAGGCACTGGTGGGAGTTTGGAGATGAAGTGCAGGATTTTATTTTTAACTAGATAAAAACTCAGTTGGTGCTTTTGTGTAGGTTTCTGGTTTAAAAAAAACTGGACTGCAGTTGTGGGTTGGAGCTGAAACTTAAAGAAATTGTTTGATATTTTGGAAAATACGATTCTTCTCAGTACTGGAAATATCAATACTGTTCTGTACTCAGCTACTATCCTATTCTGAGTTGCCTTAACCATCAATTGATTATTGAACTCTTCACCTTACTCCTAGCGAAAGTAAATAATCCACTTTTTCAGTGTTACAATTTTTTTGTTCTGTATTTTGTTCTTCATGACCAAATAAACAAAACTCCTTTTTTATTCAGTTTACTTTTAACCTTTTGCTTTTTTCTCCAGAACATGGAATCTGTGGTTACACTAGTTTCTCATCATGAAACAAAATGTTATGATTCAGATTTAATGGTTTACTGATAAGACCAGTAAGAGGAACAGCATAGACTCATTTCCATTCAGTGCTTTAAAAATTCAGCATCCAGAATAATCGGTGCTCCAGGTTCCTCGTTTCCTCTTTGGTTATCAGGTTCTCTTTCCCCTTTGCTGTTTGATGAGACTTTTCTGTGATATAGGAATTTTGACAGAAAAGCATTTATTAGTCCCGCAACAATAAAAGTGTTGTTTTCTCAGCTGCAGTTGTGCATGACCTCTCGTAGGTTCCCGGTGGTTTCATACAGTCACTAAAGCGATAATCTCCGGGGACCTTGAAACTGGAGCATCAGGATCCTAAAAATATTTATGATGTCCTTGTCTTTTTTTCTCACTAGAGCACTTTAGAAGAACGGTGAGCAGGTCCTTCAACAAACCAGAATCCATCTGAACCATAGAAAACATTGATAATATATGCTGTGTTTGTGCTTTTACTGAGTTTATCACAGTTTCCTTTTCTATAATGTAAATTATTAGTTGCCTTTTGACACTTGTTCCGAGACACTGACTAACAAAAAGAGTGCTAAAAAGATCTAAGAGGGGCAACATGCTAGAAAGATCCTTTGTTTTCTCACCAACCAAGGTGAGAAAACGAAGACCCCTCAGATATGTCTATCAACTTTTTCTGGGCTCTCTGCCCACTCAATGACATCTGATGCAGCTGTCAGGAGATTTTCTTCCTCATGAAAATGAGAACATCAGGTAAATGACAGGTTTTAGAGCAAAATTATACAATACATTTGCTTTCCATTACAGCTTAAGCGTTTCTATAACACTGGTGACAACTTGCTAGATTTAACATCAAGCTGTGGTTTATTAATATATGATATATTTGAACTGCATGTAGAGTTTTAAATATCCATTTCCAGGTTTTAGCTTTCCTGTATGTGCTGGTATCTGAGGTAAACTAGTAAGTCATGCGTGCTTTGTTTTTTATTGTCTAGCAGATTAATAATGTTTTAACCTATAAACAGCATTACGACAATCACATTGAGACCATGTTCATGCAACAGTGTGAAAGGCTTTATGCCTTAGCGTGTGATAAATGAAAATTGTAGCCAGTCACTCCAGGCTCTGCAGCTTCATTAGTGCCTTATACACTTGGGTAGCTGTGGCTTCTTCTCTAATGGATAAACAGCAAATGAAAAGCTTCTTCAAGACAGTTTTGAAGACAATAAGTAAAGATGGGTCCAGGAGTTTTGATTTGAGGCAAATGCAGGATGTGGAAGTTAAAGATTATGGTGCAGACCCAAACTGTTGGAATACGGTTAATCAATTTGCATCTGCAAGGAAGGTAATTGGTATTATTGTTGAAAACAGGGAGAGTTAGAGACTTAGCCCTGAAATATCAAGGACATTTTTCCCTGAAGACTGTCACATGACAACAATGCAGGAGTAAATGGAGTGGTTTAAAGTAGCAGTATGTTTCCCAGACTGCATGCAGACTGCAGCCAGTGAGATTTAGGCTGGTAAGTTAGAGCAAATTCATGTTTGCATCTAAATTTAAAAGATAAAAATAGCTTCACATGGTGCTTGTTCTTGTGTAAATGCTGTCCTTTCCAAAATTTCTCCAGTTATATTGCAATCACTCTGCAAACGTTGAGATACTTTTAGCGGCTGAGTGTACTTATCAAAACTGTGGAGGAGTGTAGAATGGGAAAGGACTGGAAAAAGAAACATTTCGCCACCCCGACACTGTCTTTTTGTACCTTTGTTTTTCACAATAAAGGAAAATAAAGCTTTTACCTGAAGGAGCTGAAAGAAATTGATGGCTGCAGCTCTAGCCGGTGTCTGCTGGCTCCAACAGGTGCTGCACATCGTTTTGGGTTTAATTAAGTCTCATATGCGACGAAGACAAGCAGGGCAGGAAGAGGCTGACTGTATAGCATAGGCAGCTACAGGAGGAGAGAGGGAGGTCTGCCAGAGCCTTGACCTTATTTTACATGTTGAAATTAATGAAAAGGAACAAGCACTGTCATCGTCATTCCTCCCCACTGCGTGTGTGTGTGTACACACATATATAAAAGTGCTCATGTGCTTCCCTCTGCCCTTGGAAATGCTCCACTGGGTCCAAGGATCTTCATTTTTCCTTTCTTTCTGCCAAATATTCTTTGCCTTTTCTGAATCTCTGAACATAAAGTATTCTGTGTTGTGAGATTGAAATATGACTCATTTTGTGTCCTCTGTAAATTGTAGGTGGTGACCTCAGGAAAGAACAGCAGAGGATACCATTACATCCTCGCCAACCTGGTGAGAGTTAGCAACAGTGCAACACAACACGGTTTGAAAAGAAATGCACAATGGCAACGATCTGTGTGATTAAATTCCATATAACAAAATGCAACCATTTCTGTCAGTATAGACGGTATTCTCTCTCAGTGGCCTGGTCAAACAAGTCATGATGGACAAGTTAAAGCAGTTTCTAAATGTATATTCTTTGTGACGCTTTTTGTCACTACCAGCAAGTTGTGCTCTTTGCTCTCAGGGTTTCTCCAACATGAGTCTGGACAGGGTCTTTTCTGGTGGGGCCAACATCACAGGCTTCCAGATCATCAGCCCAGACAGCTCCATCGTCCAGCAGTTCCTCCAGCGCTGGGAGCGCTTGGATGAAAGAGAATTTCCAGAAGCCAAAAACACTCCACTGAAGGTCAGTGAAGCATGGCTGCCGATGCTGCAGTTGCATTTTATTCAACTTCAAAGGCCAACCCCCCCTCAAACCACCCTCACCGCTCTTCTTCCAAGTTGGTAACTCTGCTGAAACCCGAAAATATCTGTCATGGTTTTTCCTCCCTGTGATATTCTTAAGTAACTTCTTTCCCTTGAATCAAAACATATCCACATTTTAAATCAGCAACACTGTTCTCATTCTGTGCTCTGAGCCTTGTGGCAGTGCGGAGACCGTAACCATGCTGTGTGACAGTGCAGTGTTGTGTTGAATCAGCATGATGTGTTATTGGAGCTTCTTGTGGCCTTTGTCTCAGTACACATCAGCACTGACCCATGATGCCATCCTCGTGCTTGTGGAGGCCTTCCGGTATCTTCGGCGCCAGCGAGTGGACGTGTCTCGCAGGGGGAGTGCGGGAGACTGCCTCGCCAACCCTGCCGTGCCTTGGAGCCAAGGAATTGACATAGAAAGAGCTCTCAAAATGGTAGGAAGGGTTGTTTATTTCCTCTGTGCTTTATCGATTTATAATTATCTACAGTTACAATCTATAATTATCTACTTTCTTTGATTTTCAAAACTCTTTTGTTTCAAACTCTCTTGGTTTTACTTCCATGCTGCCAAACTCCAATTACATGATAGCTTAAAAGTCAGAATTTACATTCATCAGACCTACTAATGCACGAATCCAAAAATCAATTTCTAAGGGTGAATTAGAAGAATTGAAAGTGTTTGGTAACAAAAATAAAAATTTGAGTCATTACCATGTACCTGTAACTGATTTTTATATTACTCATATGTTATTGCATGGCAGGTCCAGGTACAAGGTATGACAGGAAACATTCAGTTTGATACATTTGGGCGACGATCCAATTACAGCATTGATGTGTATGAGATGAAGCCAGCAGGCCCCAGGAGGGTAAGTGCGCACATAGCTATTGGGATTCTGTTATGGGAATTATTCATTGACAATCAGCTGTTCATAACAGACTGGAGCAAGAGAAAAAAAACTGCAATATTTTGCAGGATGGCAGCAAGAT
Source organism: Kiunga ballochi (assembly GCA_037177335.1). Classification (NCBI taxonomy): domain Eukaryota; kingdom Metazoa; phylum Chordata; class Actinopteri; order Atheriniformes; family Pseudomugilidae; genus Kiunga; species Kiunga ballochi. Next base: position 6,249,226 of record JBAMIG010000016.1, on the reverse strand, counting down.
TATGAAACTGCTAAAACTCAGAAATAGCATCTTGCTTTTTGTGCAAAGCAGATTAGAACTGGCAAGTTAGCATTTCATCAAGAGCTACCCTGTGTTTCTAGTCTAAAAGCATTAATATTAACGTCAATCTGGTGTGTCATGACATCATATTTGTTATATTTTAATGTGACCTTCTGATATCAGTTTTTAACACTGTCCTCAAAAGCTCAGTTTGTATAAAAAAACTCCATGTCATAATGTTGATTGGTGTGTTAGCAGTTTAAGGTGTCACATTCATTTACTCTCGTGCTCACTCAGATATTTTTTATTTGAAACCGAATTAAAAATGCACATCTGAAAGTAAACTTTATGCTAATTTAATGCTGCAGATCAACTCTGAGAAGTTAGAAACCCTTTAATTTTTTCAGAAGGGACTGTTTACAAAGGAGAAAATCCATATTTTTGTCTTGTGGCCAAGACAAACATTCCTCACATTAACATTCATCTGAAGTTTGTACATTTTGCCTAAAAGCATGGACATGTGGTTTCTTGTCTTATGCCTCGACTTCCTAAGGGATCTAGCAAACAAATGTCCACTGGAAGGAAATGCAGTCACTTGGAAAAGTCATTTAGCTATTTAGCGTGTCAGCTGTAGCACTTGTCAATGTTTGTTACCACTGATAAAACTCTGTCCCTGCGTTAGCTCCTCATCTACAGTTAGCAAGTTAGCTAGATTACAAACTCCATCCTGTTTGACTTTCTTTATTTCTATTAAACTTTGATATGCCAATGTATCTGCAGAATTTCAGTCATTCAGATTAGTATAAATGGACATGCCAAAGATAAAAACAGTGTTTTCTGAAAAACACACGCACCAGTCTACACATGACACTCATGATGCCAACACCGTAGCTAGGCTACAGTCGTTCCATGACCCTGAAGTCCCCACAAAAGCTGACACCAAAAGGGAGCGGCCCCATAACGTCCACATAGCTCAGCTCACAAGACAACATACATCAGCAGCCTCCATGTTCTGTCTCAGTGTGAGACAATCTGCAGTGACAACAAAGTGAGTACTGTGTGTAACAAGGAAAGAGAGACCTCTTCTTTGGGTGGGAAAAAAAGAGTTGCATAAATAAACATAATGCAAATGCTGGGATCATCACAGTATAAGCACACATAAACCAGCTTTAGTTTGTGCATTCTTTTGTGTTGTGTAGATAAAACATACTTGTACTTGTTTGATAAGCCATATTTAGGTTGTTACATTTTTATTGCTGGTACTAATTCGGTTCATGTTCCAAAGCTTTGTTTGTGCTGCTTCATTGTTATATAAGAGAACATTTGCCAAGCCAGGAATAGATTACTCCTACTCTCCTGAAGTGTAACCCAGGTGAAGCAAGAAGCACCACTGCAAGCTTTTTATTAAACCATATATATCAGCCAAAGCTAAGATGTAACCAACTGTACAGATACAGCCAACCACCTCACACACACTTGGACACTGCTGTCAAATGTCCCTCTGCTTCCTGTGATAACTGTTAACCTCTGTGTCGTTTTCAGATCGGCTACTGGAATGAGTACGAAAAATTTGTATATATAATGGATCAGCAGGTCACCAACGAGTCCTCTTCTGTGGAAAACCGAACAATTGTGGTCACTACTATTATGGTACACTCTTAAGCAGATTTTAAATGTTTCACCTTAAGATTTCTGCCACTCAAGGTCAAGGTGTCCATTGTTGCAATCTGTCCTGGGAGGGTAGAATTATTTTATTTTCAGTTGCTTTCCATCCACTCACTACATGTTGAAACAGTCGATTCACAAAGAGTGTTTCAACTGTATCCGTGTGGGTGCCAAAGCATTTTGGTTTTTTTATATTACAGAGGGCTGTTGTAGTAGTGACATCACAATAACGGCTTTGGTAAAGATAACTGTATATAAACATCACTGTATTCACATTCAGTGCATACGTAAGTAAAAATCTTTCCTTCTCATTAAGTAATCTGTCAGTGAGTCAAATTAAACGATCTGAAAATAATAATGTTACAGGCTTATTGAGATAAAACAAAACTATGCGATTGATTATACTAGGTTTAGGATTAGACGTGGTTCTAGTTGGACTTGTTATAATGTGCAGGTTAGTATTCATCAGCCATACTTAAATGTATGATAAGGTGCGCCTTATCTTACATTTAAAACCATGGCTTGTCCTTCCTTCTGACTTTGCCTATTATGTCTGCATCTTAGGCAAATTCAGAATGTAATAGTCACACATTGTCATTTCAGTGTCTGGAAATTCATCTTCATCACAGCTAGAGTAGCAATAGGTTGAATTTAGTGGAAAAAAGTGGGAGTGTAGCGTCACTGCATTGTTTTCTGCCAGGCATGCTTTTTAATTTGATCAATACAGCTATTATTTTAGACACATCACAGCCATCTCATTTATCTCATGTTGCTTTTACTACATTCATAACATGGAAGAAAGTACCATATTTTGTCTTGTAAAACATTGTACATGGTTGCAGAGTGGAGGAGAACTGCTAAAACTGTGAAAGTGTCCAGTATGAGAGGACAACAGTCTCCTCTAATGATGTGGAAATGTCAAACTTTTGAGACGTATAAAATTAAATAACCTCTGAAAAACATGTACATGCCACGCGCCAAAGTTAATATTCCAAGGTGACATTGATTCATCTTTAATGACGAACATGTTTTACATTGTGGGAGAATTTTATGATATTTTCTAGGAATCTGAGGCAAAGAGACCAAATCTGTTGATGCAATTAAGACAACAAACAAATTCTGTTGTTTTACCATGATGTGAGAGAAGCAGCTTGAGTCAGTGTTAAACCTTATGTCATCATGCAACTGCTCCTTTGATGCGATTTGCACCTTTTTTAACTTGATATTTAGGTGAGTGAAATAATCTCCATAGTTTTTGATGCCTTTAATCTGTCTGCTGTCACTGACGTTTACTTTATGAACTGGAAAAGAGCTCCATTCAGCTCATCCTGCCCCCTGTGCCATGCTGATGCAAAGTACATGTAACCCCCGCTTAACTACCCATTTCTGCAGATTTAGATTTTGGATGGAGATAACACGGCAGCCCGGCAACCTGCTTTGCCTCTTTTAAATGTGTGTGTCGGACGTTTTGCTCCTGCAATTTCCCCGTTGATCCGTCGAGCTCCTCCTATGAACATGCCTGTAAATGTGTTTCACCCCTGCACTGTTTATGTTTTTATGGTCCTGACTTTTTATTTTGTTTTTTGCATGCATGCATGCTACAATACCTGTTAAAGGCCTTGTCTGACGCTGGTCTGGTCACTGTGGATGTGCTCATTCTTTGCTGTGAACTTAAAACTATGTCTAATTAACAGGAAGCTCCATATGTGATGTACAAGAAAAACTATATGCAGCTGGAGGGGAATGACAGATATGAAGGCTACTGTGTCGATTTAGCTGCTGAGATCGCAAAACATGTGGGGATAAAATTTAAGCTGTCAATAGTGCCGGATGGTAAATACGGAGCCCGGGATCCCGAGACCAAGACGTGGAACGGGATGGTGGGTGAACTGGTTTATGGGGTAAGTGTTTGCCTGTCCCTAAACTCTTGATCTGTTATGTTAGCATGATGGCAGATTATGTGGATTGCATACTAGATACTAATTAAACCAAATGCATGATGCTTGAACATAATGATATGTGAAATATCCGTGTAATCAATTTCAATCAGAGTATCTTTGGTTATGTGAGTTCTTCTAAAGCTCAATTCATTAGTGAATATGGTTCAAATGTCTCATTTGATAATTCCACTGTGCTTCCATGTGTCCTTTGAGCATACTCTGTCTCTGGTTTTAGCTTGCTAAGACTTTAATGATTACAACATATTTCAACTAAAAACTTACAAATGCTTTTCAGCACTCCATGTGAAAATATATTCTGTGGTTTTATCATGCATCTCTTAGATAAGTCACATTTGAATTGCCTCAAACATGATAGTATGCATTTTTTATGAGACCTCAGCTTGTGAATGAGTAATGTTAGGAATCTCACTGCACTGACTGGAATGTAAACAAAAAACATGCAAACAGTGCAACACTGCAGTTTCTGCAGCCACACCAGCTCTCTGTAGGAAACAGAACAGTTATATGCACATTGTGAGCATCAACAATGATTTTGCATTGATGTTTATTAGTTTCTCAGTTTTGATTTAGCAAAAATGAGCAATGACCAGCTGATTTTTGACTGAGACCCCTCGTTACTTAACGTAAGTCACTGCAAACATTAGTCAACGCAGCCTCGCAAAACAGTTGCCCAGAAAGCATCGCAGACAATCTCTTAGGAGTGAATTTAAAAAGCTGATTCACATTTCATGAACTGCTTGCATAAGCTCCTCCACCTCTGTCTTCCATCCCTCTGCTTGATTCATGAGGGATATTTGGATTGAGACAAAGACATTAACCAACGCAAATGCTGAGTGACTCATTTTCAAATGGCAGCCTCGCTCTCACTGGCTTCATCAGGGGTCTTTTATTCTGCGTGTACTAAAATGCTGCATTTTGCTGTGTACTGTCTTTTTACTTAAGCGGTTTGGTTTGGGCTTCATCAGTGTTTATTTTACTGGATTAATATTTAAAGCTTTGCTTGTTTATTTAAGGTTTCTTGTGTAAAACTGACTCTCTGTGTGCCTGTTCCCATCTTCACAGAGAGCTGATATAGCTGTGGCTCCGCTCACCATTACATTGGTACGGGAGGAGGTGATAGACTTCTCTAAACCCTTCATGAGCTTGGGCATCTCCATTATGATAAAGAAGCCTCAAAAGTCCAAGCCAGGGGTGTTTTCCTTCCTGGACCCACTGGCCTATGAGATTTGGATGTGTATAGTTTTTGCCTATATTGGTGTGAGCGTGGTGCTCTTCCTGGTGAGCCGTTTCAGCCCTTATGAGTGGCATCTGGACGAGAGCGATGAGGCCAAAGATCCTCAGAGCCCCCCTGATCCTCCGAATGACTTTGGAATATTTAATAGCCTGTGGTTCTCCCTGGGTGCCTTCATGCAGCAAGGATGCGATATCTCACCAAGGTTGGTTGTTGTTTTCATTCTCCACCACTTCTCCGATGTTCTCGCCATCACGTTGCATTTTATAGTCCCATATGTTCATTTCCATCCTGCATTGGTGCATATAGGTTATTTTGAGCTTTCCTCTTAGTGCTGTCCACCAAACCTCATGCTTCACTTCACTTTCTGTGTTTCTCTGAGCACGAAGCCTCCCTCTGCTGAACATTCATTTGTTTGGAAGCTGCATGCTGGCAGGGATGCTCTGCATCCACAAAATAACTTATATCCACCATGCTGAGGGCTGTAAAATGCACAGGGGGTCATTACATTTCATTCACAGTAACGGCTTGAATTGCTCAAGACTGTTGGAGGGCTACCGTGTTTTTGCTGCATGTCCCATTTTACGGTCATCAACTTGGCGCATATAATGCATTTTGTGTGGGTAAAAACATCATATTATAAGTGCATCGTGTATTTTCCATATCAGTCTTTGAGCTATCCTTTCCATTTATCTATCCCTCCATCCATCTCTTTACTCATCATCGTTGTGATGTCATCAACTTCTTAATAAGACGCTTGCTAATGTCTGCTCTTATATGACCAAACACAAATAAGAACGTCATTATATGCTTAAAGAAAGAGCTTTAAATGCGCAAATGTGCAAAATAAATGTTTTCTTCTTTGTATGAAGGTGAACACCTTCATACAAAGCATAAAATACAAGTACACATTTTTAAAATTATGTGCATGCTCTCTCACTGAGAAAAATCAACATGTTTATATCTTAAATTAAACATTAGATTAGGGTATTTCTGCTCTAACATGAACTTTAAGTGATTCTTTATCTAGCAGTTAAATAAGAACTGAAATGAAAGCTCTTCATCACTACAAGGCCGAACTGCTCAGATGGGTAAAATCTCTGTGTGGTCTTGTAGCTAATTAGTCCAGTAAAAAGACACATGTTCACAACATCTGCAGTTTGATGCTGCTTCATCTTTGTTAGCTCTATTAGGAGCAACAGATCAGGTAGGTTCTTTAAATGAGTCATTTCTTTTTTTTTTTTTACTTGTCTGTGTGAAACGTTTCTGTCTTTGGTTCCTAATTTAGCTCCTGTTGTGATAATCACACTTTGTGGCTGTTCTGCCTTTCCTCTAGTCTAACTATGCCTTTAGTCTAACTCATCCACACGTGGTAATTGAATTTAATGTGACTATTTCTGAGTGCCATCATAATAGTAAGCAGTTTGCAAAGAATAAAATCACCAATCTGAAAAACACATTGAAGCATTTACTGCAGTTTTAATGGCGTATATTTGGCACAGTCATCCTGGATGTGATGATAAAAGTTGGGACACCATAGAAAAGTCATGTTTTTTAAAAATAGGCAAAATAAAAAGGAACAGCTTTAAATTTTAAACCTAAACTCAGAAATAGCCAGAGTAAGAATAGACTCTTTTTTTTTTTTTACATAAAATTATTTGTATCTTTTGTGGTATAAAATGTTGCGAAGCTTTTTAAAATGTATTTTAAGTCACATAAAGCGCTTCTCACATATGTATGCTCATCATGCAGCATTATAGAACATGAAACACAAATGGTTATACATCCTACTTTCCTGGAACAAGTAAATGCTGATTTTTATTAACTGCATTTGCTTTATTTAAACATCGACCAGAGACACACTTGTACAGATAAAAACCTGTTAACATGTTCACTGAATTGTTTTACTTATGTTACATTTATTTTACCTGAGGCTTAAATATCTGGTTTAACTTTTATGTTTCCCTTTTCTCATACTTCCTGATTACACAATTTAGATTGAGCTTATAGATGCTTATATTCTTTACTATTGTTCAGATTGATGGATCTCATATTGGGGTCATGTTGATGTAGAGACAGCTCATTAAAGCAACAATGCTAAACTTTAGCAGCTTTTTACACCTTGGCACGTCTTAATGAAGGCTAAAAAACGGCTTATGTTCATAAATCTCCATTTCTGGTGTGTGACGCGATGCTGTACGGTAAATCACAGCTTTTTGTTTTGTGATGCTCCGTGCTAGAAAAAAGGTGCATTTTCTCTGCTTTGGGATAGTGCTGCTCAAAAATGTGTAAATGTGAATGTTGGTTTATCATCAAAACAACACATTTTTCGGTTGTTGCTTTAAGGTCTGGATACTGGTTTGCATCTTTAAAGCATTACAGGAAATTGCTTCAGAAATGCAAACAACATGGTGATCCCACAGGATCTCATCGTAAATAAATACATTTTCTTCCTAACCTAAAATAAAAAAGAAAGAAAGAAAACAAAGTCTATTAATTAAATTGAATGGATTAGGTAGGATTTAGGTAGATGATGTTTTAGCTCTTCTGAGTGTTTGGCAGGGCTACTCATCTGAATTACTTCCAAAACTAAATATGGATGCAGTTATATTGAGTTAATGAGGCTAATTATTGCTTTAAACGAGTGAATCATTTGCATAGCAGCTACATTAAGTTAATGATAACTGCATTAGATTTATGTGTTAGCATGGATCACCACTAATATTCTACAAAACACAACAGAAAAAGTAGTTCTGAGCACGCTGCTCTCGTGTTTCTCTCTGCTGCTTTTCATCCTCCACCTTCCAGGTCTCTGTCCGGTCGTATTGTTGGAGGAGTGTGGTGGTTCTTCACCCTCATCATCATTTCGTCCTACACGGCCAACCTGGCAGCCTTCCTCACAGTGGAGAGGATGGTCTCTCCAATTGAGAGTGCAGAGGATCTGGCTAAACAGACAGAGATCGCCTACGGCACGTTAGATTCAGGATCAACCAAGGAGTTCTTTAGGGTGAGTGTTTTAGATGGTTGGCAACTCGGTGTGAAAGCGACCGTTTTTAATTTTATGTCAGCCAAAAGCTGAATAATGTCTTTTGAGCTTCAGTGTGTTTTTTTTATTTATTACCTGCCAGGTAATTGAAAGAATAATTCTACTCTATAGTCATTTAGGAAGCGCTTTTCTGCAAAGCGACTAACATCTGAGAATAAGATGTAATCAATAACACAAAAAGCAAAGAACTGTGTTTAGCCATTGTGGTGAGCCAAACAAAGTTGTAAAACAGTTATATTTGATTAACTCAATTCATCATAAGAGTGAAACTCTGTGTTTTTCCATTTAAAAAAACAAGATTAAGTATTACTACAGGAGTAAACAGAAAAACTATCAAGTGTTTCTGTTTAGTGATTTAAAAGCTGCTGCTTTTGGATGGATAGTGAAAAAACGATTAGCGTTAGTCCTCCTGTGACTAACAATGGACTGTATCATGCTTTGGGGCAGGAAGGACAACTTTGTGTGGCTCACAAATTGAAACGAACTCTTTTTCTATTAGAATTGAGACATTTTTACAGCTTTTTAGCAAAAAGAAATGAAACTTATTAACTTCATTGCATAATCCCTAATTTCCTCCCCGTTACTCAGGAGTGCCGACAAAACTGATTTGCTTCATTGAAGTCACATGAGGTTTTAGCTCCTTGCAACAAAAGGAGATCTGCTGTTTGTATTATTTTAAGGTTTTATATTTTATGTTTTATTACATGATGAAAGCTTATCTGACTTTTTGATGAGGCAAATTCCACCTTAGAGAAGTAACAACACATATCTTAATGTGTCTCTGAGTTTCTTACAGAAATTAAGCTAAAATGCAGAAACAATGTGACAAAGTTCACTTTGTGATTTGTAAGCTTGTGGAACCATCTTTTGCAGCAAGTACTTGAAGTAATTGTTTTCTACGTCACATTATCACTGTGGGGAAATTATAGCCCACTCCTCTGTACAACACTGCTTATATTCAGGTCCAACCACAACTAAAACCTTTGCTTTTAATGAAGCAGCAACACTTGCTGCGTCCATTTTTCAGTGCTATGGTAGAAAGGTATTCCTACCTTTTCACTCGATGGTTCTGCATTTCAGCCGTTAATTAAATCCACAATGACATGATGTAATCTTTCATGTGTTGCTCATCTAAGGATGTATTATTTTAGGAGCTGGTAAGTACAAGATAATTTTTATAAATGTGTCCTTATTTCTAAAATATTAGAAGTGAAAGAGCGGAGATTGTTCAAAACTTGTAAATGCTTTTCTTCAAGATTCAGACATAAAACTTTGTGTACAAGTTTTTTATGTTTAGAAAACGTTTGAAATCAGAAATGTAAATTCATTTTGCCTCTTTTCACTAAACTGCAGCCTCCCAGATGACTCCTCATTTCTCAGAAATAGAAATGACATTCAGATCTTGTGTCCGGCTTTGAGCTCTTTCTATTTTTGGCCCTAGTCGTTCTCTTGGTGTGATTGTTCGGAGTGAGCCAGAGACATTTGATAAATACAAGACCCTGCTCTCCTTCAGACATGGGAATGATCTGGAGGGCATTTTGTCTTGCTTTCAGTCGCTGCATCAGCCCACAGGGGGCTTAAAAAAATCACATTCTGCAATCTCCTCTGAGGTTTGCAAACAGCATTAATACTGCAGAACACAGATGAAATATTATTATTAAGTGAGCTTATTTCTGCAAGAAAAGGATTTTAAACAAATGTGACCAAGTGTAATGTTCCCATGACTCAACCCACTTCTGGGTGCATTCAAACAGAATGATCTGCTGAGGTCTAAAAGAACTGAAATCAAACTATTTCTGTGATCAATACTGGAAAGGACATATGTGACTTCCCTGCACATTTTCTTTTAAAAAACTATTACATTAAAAATTTCTCGCCTTGAATCTTTGAAAAATAAATGAGACTTTGAGTAGTAACTTGTAGGAGGTTATGCATCTGGCTTGTTATAAAACTATTCACATAAAATATGTTGTTCAAAGTAAACATAAGAATTTAGAAAAATAAACCTACAAAACATAAAGCTATTAAGTGTTTGAATTACAAGCAGCAACATGTTATGCAAACCAACATATCTAAATCTTTAAACTCTGAGTTAAAGGCTTCAGTTTTTTTAATAGTTGATTTTCATTACTATGTTTTCAGGGTTTTAAAACTAAAGAGTCAAAATTTAAAGGAAAAAAGTCAAAGTCAATGGTTAAAATTTGTCGTCAGAAACTTAACATCCACTGGGATAATGAGCCAAGTCCAGAGCCATTTATTATAAGAGTTACGACACTTCATCACATGGTTCACGAGGCTGCCAGTGGTCCCAAACATTTAGTAACCTAAAGTTTATTCCAGACTGCTTAATTTCACACCTGGCAGTGGACACGACCAGCTCGCTACAACCTCACTAATTAATCCAGAATAATTAGTTGATTTGTTTGTCTTTAATGAGAAAATCACCCAGCAGCTGTATCAGTTCAGCATCAGGAATTCCACTGATTTCAACCCAGATGACCAGCCTGCTGCTGACATGCATGCATCTTCATGCAACCCAGAAAAGAACTGCTGTTTTCACACTATGGCCTGGCCCTGTCATCAACAATTATTGTCATGTGAGGTGTGTTTACATGAACACTCCACTGAACTGAAATTGTGCATATGTCAAGAATGATTCACTTAGTAGCCTGAGCCCACAATCCATTACGTCTCTGATGAATTATTTATGTTGCCATACAAAGCACTGAGCTGACATAGACATAGAGTGTCAGCTCAGTGGAAGGTTTTCATTTACTTTCATCTATTAGATGTGATGTAGGACTGACTCACACAGCCACTCAGTATAAACCGGTTAGTCTGAATCAAGCAAGGACATATTAACTCTACATTAAAAACTTCACATAAACATGTAAACATATATTACAGTGGCTGGTCTGCACAACAGACTCCATAAACGAAATAATAGAAATTAATATTTAGTAAATCACAAGATTAAAAAAGAAAAAGATCTAAGCACAGAAGGTCATATTGGCCCAGTTTGATGCCGCCTTTTTATTTTGTACTCTATTGTCGACAGCTGCGTACTCGTGCTCCCCTGTGACCAGCGATCAGGCTCTCACTGGCCATTTTTAGCAGAGTACGGAGTGTCAGTGCTGGGCACTGCTCCGCATGTCTGTAGCTGCTCCAGCTGGCTGCTGACTGGGCCACAGAGGTGAAGCAGTCTCAGAGTAAGGAGGTCAAATGTGTTAAAGGATTGTGCTCTCAAAAAAGCAGCTCTGCAGCATGTCAGACAGAAAAGGACACAAAGTCAGTAAATTGGCTTCTGGCTTGATATCATATGGATTCATGAATGCTTTTAGATGGGATGACTGTGCAGGAATTAGTGCTTGATCACTGTTTGACAATGACCAAATGAAAACAAACAGGATGAAGAAAGTCTAAGTCCTCGCTGGCTTATCTAGAAGCTTTCCTAGGTATCTCATTATAACAGTAGGATTGCACTTTTGTTGTAAAATAGGAAGCTAGGTGCAATTAAATATGCTCATAAACTAGTAGGAACAAAGCATGTGGTTCTGTGGGGAAATAATTTAACATTTACAACATTTTTGCACTTTTGATTATCCAATGTAATATTATCATATGATCTAACTGTTTTTGTCTTTTACTGCCACACAAAAATCCTGCAAGGATGAATGAGGAGTGTTTCTGGTGACATGAATGTGTGAAAGAACTTAACTGTGTCGCCAGCTGTGACCTGCTGGTTGGAGCATAAACTGAGAAGGAGGAGGTCACTACTGCACATTAATATTGATGCTAAACACGGTCTGCAGTTTACTTCTGCTGAGCTGCCAGATTGTCAGACTTCAGGCTGCTGGCGAACAGCCCACTATATTACTGCTGAGCTGTTTGTATTTTAAGCGTAAATCCACTCGGATTTTACAAGAGGCAGACGACTGTTTGTTGCGCTGTGCGAAACGTGCTGAAATGTTCAAGCACTTTTGGCTACAGCCTGATCTGTGATGTCACGGCAGGTGTGTTGACGATTCGTCACATCTGGCGTGACACCCGTCCCAACCTTCGACAGGACTGTGAAAAGCAGCGGCGGCAGCAGTTATTTTCCTCCGGGTTTCAGAGCTGCTTTGAATTGATTGGTTGGAGTTTTGGAAATATGTTGTGCACCGACTACTTTCCTGTTGAGAGTTAGATGGAAACACTGATAGTGCTGATATATCTGTGCTAAGTGTGGAGCTCAGAGAAGCTGCATGCATGCATCAAACAAATTTGCAGTAACATTCAATTTAGAGATGGTTAGAACTGTTTTATGACAATGCTTTCGGCTTATGAAACAGGTTTGTTTTCCTTGCTTTGCAGGAGAAATATGCTTTTCTTTATGTACAATTTTTGCTTTAAACATTTATGGTATGATTTACATTTAACTAGAGTCTTCCTCGATAAAAACTAAATTAGAATAGTAAGTTTGTAAAGATGCAACAAAATATTTTCAGTTTATCCACTGAGTTTCAGCAACTCTTTATTTAGCAGCTTCATATACCAAAATATTTTGTCATGTTTTCAGTAAATATATTATTTGAGTCATTACCTCTGCTAAGTACTTTCTGTGTGGAGTTTAAATCTTTTCCCTGTCCTTGCTTCATAATGCAAAGACACTAATACAAGCTCCATGTGTGATTCTGAATTGCCTGGTTATCTGTTTCTGTGTTAGCCATACAGGGGTGTGTTTGCCTGTCCAGGGGGCTCGGATAGGCTCTGTGTAGATAGAGAGCATATATATGAACAAATAGGTGGATGCATGTCTGGGTGGAAAATCACTGAACAGATGGAGATTTCCAATACAATAAATAATGAAAATATTGAATTGTTTATTATTATTTAAAGTTAATTGTTTCACCAGATTGTAATATTACCTGTAATCATGTTATTTCCACAATGATCACTCAAAATGATGATAATAAACAGCTAAATTCATCCATGCATTTCTTAGGTGTCCTCTCAAACAGCAATCTGGCAGGCTTTTGTTGTTTCCTGTTACCTGCATAAAAAAATGGATCAAACAGTTAAATGTGTTTAATCAGAGAAACAACTGAAACTCTGCTGGATTGCAGTCCGGAGATTGAAACCATGTTTTAGTTTCATATCTTCTGAAACTGGTTGTGAAGCCTTATACAGACAGGTGACCCAAACAGGAAACCACCACTGAAGCACAGGTAAACAAAATGTGATACTTCATGTCTTTCATGTTGATTTTTCATACAGCATCCACAGGGACCGCATAAAAAGTCCTCACAGAGATGTGTAAGAAAGCAGGTTCACTCTAGCTCCGCTCTTATTGTGCAGAAATGTGTTGCCATGTAACTTCCAATGAGAAACCAAATGTGTATTTCCCAAACTCCAGCTAGCTTGAAACCAGCAGCCTTTGTGTGATTGTTTTCAAGTATGTACATAACTAAACTCTCTCTGTTTCCTTTCTCTCTTTCCTTAAATGCAGCGCTCCAAAATAGCAGTTTATGAGAAAATGTGGTCATACATGAAATCAGCTGAACCCTCAGTGTTTGCCAAGACAACACCAGAAGGGGTCTCCCGGGTACGAAAGTCGAAGGGCAAGTTTGCCTTTCTTCTCGAATCCACTATGAACGAGTACATAGAGCAGCGGAAACCATGTGACACCATGAAAGTGGGCGGCAACCTCGACTCTAAAGGCTACGGTGTGGCCACACCGAAAGGCTCAGCATTAGGGTGGGTGGGATAATATAACAATATCCTCCATGTTGTTATAGTATTCCACCTACCCTGATGTTTCCTTTTGTCATTCTCTTCTTCCTCACTCCTAATTTCTTCTTTTTTTTTAAAGTGCATCACCAAGTGAACAGTAGTATGAGTTATCTAAATTGAATCAACACATTTATTTATTTGTTGCTCTGTTTTGTGTGTTGTTTTCTTGCTTGTGATGACGGTTACTGGTATATCGCTCAGACTCAGTATAACCATTTGAATGTCTGTGTGCACTCTCACCTTCCTCAACCTTGTTTGTTTCATCTGTCCTCCTTTCCACCTCTCCTCCTTCCTGGTGTCTGTGGTGTCCTCTTGCATTAGTTCTGTTTCAACACTGAGATATTGAATTATTTGCAAGTTAAAATGCTGGTCTGTCAGTTGTGATGAATGTTAAGCTGCATGCTAAATGTTCTTATTTCTGATTCAACAATGACAGAATGTCCCCATCCCGCACACTTCAGTTAAAGCAATGTAATCCTCCATGCCACCTCTCTAATATTTAACATTTTCTTTGCTGTAAAAATGCTTTTTACCCTTCCACTCCAGTGAAATTCTTTACCAATTTGTCCCTCCCGTGCTCCCCTTATGAACCATTGATAATAATTACTATTTCTGATTAATATTCTATATTAGATTTCTCACGGACCTGTTCATTTTCTTACAAGTTATGTTTTATCGTTTCAAGAAATGCTGTTAACCTGGCAGTGTTAAAACTGAATGAGCAAGGCCTCTTGGACAAATTGAAAAACAAATGGTGGTACGACAAGGGAGAGTGCGGCAGCGGGGGAGGTGACTCTAAGGTCAGCCTCGATGTCACCAAAGTCGGGTATCCTAGAACAGAGTAATCGGCAAGGCTGTCGTCACTGACTGTAGAATCTGAGTCAAAAAAAAACATGTTAAAAACATACTGATTAATGAGCTTTTAGCTCCACTGTGATCAACTGGGAACCCTTTACGTGGCTAATGGAGGAGAATAAAGCTGTAAAAGGTGAAAATGATGTTTCTAACAGTAGAATTTAGCCTGTGGGTATGAAACTCAGAAATGCCTTTTTCCCCTGTTTTTTATATCCACAGTCTAACAGGATAAGCTATGTCAGACAAGTACCCGAAAGGTTTAAGTGAATGCGTAATCTCTTCCAAGCTGAAAGATGAATGCAGCGTTTTATTCTGCTGCCTGGGCGTGAGAGCAAGCACAGGAAACAGCGTTGTCTTGAGGGGACTAAGCATCGCAGGCAAACGTGAGAATTCTAATGACAGGCGAACATCTAATGAGATGCATTTTTATTTTTTTTATTTCTTTCTGTGTGTGTGTGTCAATTAATTTCTCAACAAGATCCAGCCTACAACTGACAAAGACCTTTGGGATCATTAAAGGATAATCCAAAGTCTTAGCTTAGAAATCCTGACCGGTTGAACTGCAGTGGTAAAATGTGACCAGGGGCTCTATCTGTATAAACCATTTAATAGGATTCTTACCTTGTCAATAAGATACTTTGTCATACTGTCTTAAGAGTTGAGGTAACAGCTGTGAGACTATGCAACTTGCATGGCCATAAGAAGAAAAAGACATTTTCAGACATGTCTTATTGAAAGATACTGAAGTATTACAGTTTTTCTGGTTGATTTGTTGTTATTTAGAGTCAGTAATTTTGTCAACGTCTCACATTTCTAGAAGTCGAGCTTGAATGTTTCTGCAAAGCTCCTCTTCCTCCTTATTGCTGCATGCATGCATTAAATGTTGCAGCATGGTACAGTTAATCCTTATTATGCTATCGGTTTCTAGCTCTGTGCAAAGAACTGGGGCCTGTTTTCTCTTTCAATGTCCAGATTTTATTGGTGCTGATGAAGATTTCTCTCAATCAGACTTGTTGTATAAACCTCACATCCACAAAGCCCCTGATCCGGGTTTTAGCAACTCTGGATCTATCTCTGCTTCTGCTCCTCAGCTTGCATCATGACCACAGCATTGCAGTTCTGTCAGAGAGGAGGCCAGGCTGACTTTGCTGTTATTTACGCTTGGTTTCCATTCCTGGGTGAGCAGGGTCTGGCTACTACCATACAACAAAGACCTCTCCTCTAGTTTTAATTTTGGCTGTCTCTGCTTGGAGGCCCATTGAGGAGAAGAGTAGATAATCAGTGCAACAGTATCACATCTGACAGTCATATTTCTCTGTCTTTACTTTACTGTCAGAAAGGCATGTGCGAGTAATTTACCATTGAAATGAAAACATATTGTATGTAATGACCACTGAGAAAACATCATATTTAGATGGAAACAAAACTCTGAACCTGAAGTGCAATTAAGCACAAATCTTTCATGTGAAATCCTAATCAGACCTAAAACTCCTGACAAAGTGTGGAAATCTCACATTTTGAAATGTTTACAGGTGCTTTTATTAACTTGAGATCATTCATTTGAAACATTTGACAGTATTCAGACAGTCAGTGTTTCATTGCTTCATGGCATTGGAGTGTGAGGCCTCCACTGCTTTCAGATACTGTCTAATATGTTCCTGTTTTGCAGACTGTCTGTAAGGTAAAGTCATGGCCACAAACAGAAAATGAACACCTGTGAAGTCTGTCAGATTCAATTCAGTTGGAGTCAATACTTTCTCAATATAGTTTGATGTTATTGGGTGTAATATTAAAGTGGCAAAAACTACAAGGAAATTGAAAAGTACTACTGAGGCAAAGCATCTTTGCTACAGCCAGGACATTATGACTAAGTGTCGGGAATGTTGCATCTGCTGTTGTATTGCAACAGACTGAGTGGGTGTTCATAATATTCTGCTCTTAATCAGACTCCTTTCATTCATCGTTCAACAGAAAATGGGATTTAACATTTAACATTATGAAGAAAAAAACATCTTAGGCCTGGTTTTAAGCGGTTTGATGCCAGTAAATTCCTCTTAATACCATTGCAGGCTTGTTTACAAAGAGCGAGCAGGCAGTTAATAAAAAAAGTCTGTCCTGCTCGCTAAAAAGCTACGAGCTTTAACATGCAATAATCTGTCTCCTGTAGGAAATTACGTTATATGTTTATAGATTGTTATTAAATTTAATCTATCAACTAGATACAAAATTACCAAACCATTACATTATAAGGTATATAGTAAAGAGACTAATGAGTTGGACTGATGACTGCTTTTGACGTCATCATCAAATTTGCACATAAAGCAAATGTTAACTTTTCAGGATTGGCTGTGAAAAAACTATGTCTATCTGCTTTAAAATGAAGAATTAGAGTTTGTTGTTTAAAGTATACAAGGACACCTTATGTGGTATGGCTAAGATGCAGTACAGAGGACAATGTTGGAAAGGGAAATAAAGATAAGATTCAAAACAAAATTAAAGAATGAACGCATAAAAATACACAAAGTGAGAGACTGGTCCAAGTGACAAATAACACACAATGTAAGTAGATGTAATATTAATAATTCACTTGGAAACCTGAACTCCTCCAGTGAACATCCAGAGGTGGAGGCTGCTGTATAAATAAAAAAAGCTTATTATTGGAGAAAATAAAACTACTGACGATCAAAGTAAATTAGAAACGCTTAAATATGTTGCTTATATATATTAGTTTATATAAAGCAGCACATAACATTTCATATACTATAATCATACCCTGAAATGATGCGTACCTGTAGAGGATCATCATAACAACGTTAGGAAACTAAAGATGAGCCCAGTGCCGGAAGCATCCACACACAAACCGTGCTGTGTGAATCAATCCAGTGTAACCTGTAGGCATTGTCAGCTGGTCTGTGTTGTGAGCACTTCATTCAGCAGAGAGCTCCATTTCAGTGATGCATGACTCCTCTGTGACTGCTTGTGAAATGATCCAGGAAAATCTGCAGAAAATAGGAGCAAATCCTTCCAAAATGCAATAAAAACATCTCTAATATGTTTATTTAAACTATCATTTGCCAGGACAAACAAAATGATCCTGTCTGTGCAAACTAAATTGCACCACCATTTTCTTTAAACCACTTTTTAATTGCTTAGAAACAAGAATCTTCAGAAGAGTTTGTGTCCATTTGTGCCTAATAAAGCAGATTCCTGCAGCTCATTACGCCTTAATGAGAGCTGGTGTGTCTCTAAATTCCCTCCATCTTTATAAAACAATAAAATTATTTACAGTTCAGGTTTTTGTTACATTTAAATTTAAGAGATTTAAGAAAACTTTTGTTTTTAATGCATAATAGTGTCTGAGGGCAGACTCTCCCTTATGAATAGTCATGTTAAAAATAATTCTTATTTATAAGAAAATGTTAAAGTTTCCAAAAGTGAGATGATAAGTGGGAATTTTGATTAAAAGCACTTTATTCACTGATCATCTTTAGGTGTGTGCACCTCTCTGGCAGGTTGCTGGTCTAGAGCTTTTAGATGTTTGTCATAGCAGTGACAAGGAGGAATGATGTCTGCATTGGAATTGGAGAAGCAAAGGCTGCTCCTCATCCACATGTGAAGGGTTATTTAATCATTTTCAAATAGTTTAGAGTCCATTGTTTTACAGTAAGAATAATTATTCACATGCACTCACAAAACTCTTCCCAGCAGGGGCAAATGCTGCATTTTTCAGACAATGCTGACAGTCAATAGCCTCCGTTAGCATTTTACATGTATGACTGTACAACTAGCAGTTTTCTAAAAGATCATGGCAGTATGCCTTAAGACAGAATGACCACAAGATCCATATGCATTGAATAAACAGTAGCAAAAGGGAAACAGTTCGTCATAATGCTCAGCAGCATGTTGGTGAAGACCAAACACAGCACATCAGCATAAATGTGAACCTATGTGATGGAGAGGTGATGATGTCTGAAACTCTTCCATAGTAATGTGAGGGACTGATGAATAGTGATGATTGTGCATATAATGGAACATTAAAGTTATTGAAGCTAAAAGGGGCTCTAATTATGAGAAGAACTTATGTTGTGCACAAAACACTCCTGTGTTTGGTTTAGATAAATATATGTTTCAGGAGTTGGTAAGGGTTTGATCTATAAATCTGTAGAACTTAAAATTATTTTATTTCTTTTTCCATGACTATAAATCTCTATTTGTATGAGCTCTCTATCAGTGGAGCTGTCAGAATAATATTCCATCCGTGGTTTGTACACATCACCGCATTCATCGATACTGGAAGAAGAAAAAAGGTTAACATTGAATGTCTGTGCAAACTCATTTCTAGGAGCTCACAGGGGAAGTATGAAGATATTAATATGTTTTTTCTCCTTCACAGAGTGTTATTTTTCCCTTTGATGTCATGTCGGTTTTTCCACAACTCTTCAGCCATAGTGCTGACGTGTGTTTAGCTGTCTCCTTCCTAAAAGGGTCATTCTGCAAAAACAGTAATGGTCATTTAATTCTGCTGAAGCACGAAACTTTTGCGTCACTAAAATCTTCTTGGTATTTAAGTTTAGTTTTTTTTCTGACCTCAACGACTCCAAAACCACTAAAGCTCTTGGCTTTAAAAAATAGTTTTCAACCATTAGTGTTAACAGATAAACATCTGTGAAAATATTTTACTCAAAAAGTAAAAAATATCAGAACCAACAACTGTCAAAAAATGATTACATGACCAGTGAAAAATGAAAGCATGAATAAATGCATAATAAACTTGTTACATAATAATACAAATAGAACAAAGGAACACAATAATTGTACTAACAGTTCCTATGTGACTCATTGGTTAATGCAGTTTGGAACTAAATAACTATTTTAACACTGTCTGTCATGTGTTAGTAACATTTGCTCCAATGCTGGACAAAAAAAAGTAATCTTTGCTTGGAAATTCGAGAGTTATAGAGTTTTGTGTCTGAAACAGTGGCTGCAGTCCCTGCTGTTTTTGCAGAATGACCAATGCCTTTGCATCCTTGGGGTTCTCCTTTAATCTGCATCTGTACACTGACAGATTTTTGATTTTATTTAATCTTTTATCATTAGAAAAACTGTTTGCCAGCTCAGTGATTGTTATCAGAAGTCCTTGGTCACCACCTGGTGGTGTGTTCGATGTCAGGTCATCCAGGCTGCTCCAAATCAAGATCTGTTCTGACAATGAATCATTTCCCTTTGTGGTCATCGCTGTAACAGCAGTCTGGGAGTCGGTTATATTTCTGGTGATTGCAACGTGAGGGCTTCAAACAAATGACCGTAACTTTACCTTTCATAGAGTTTGGTCTGAAGGTCAGGATCACATCTGCAACCTGCTCCCTCACCCGACACCCAGGACAAGTAAACAGGACATATATTAGACATACAAAAATACAGTGGTGAATACAATATGTTGGATGCTGGTAAATTACAAACACTGTTTCTTTTTAGAACAGGAAATAAGCCGAGAAAACGTAACGTCTTCTAATATAAGACGATACCACCCCCTGCTTCTAATTCTGACTTTGCTGTGCAGGATTTGTTTCAGTTAAATCCAGTTTATCTCGACTTAATTTGACTCATATTTAGCTTGAAAGCAGCAGGCAAACAGTTGCTACGACTGCAAAAACACAAACTAATGAACTCGTTTGCAGGTTAAGACTCTTTGAGACACTAGCCTTTTGATAGATGTTTATGAAACAACTGTTGTGTTTGTCTGTTAGTCTGAAAAGGGTTCCTATTAGATCCACTTTGCTAAACAACAAAAAGGCTGTCTACAGCCCCCTCCACCCCCACGCCCTCTAAAAAAACAGTGTCCTCATCAATGACTGCCTTTATCTTTCATAATTCTACAAAAGCCACGCAGCAGCTGCTTTATTCTGCCACTTGAGATCTTGTGATCAGTGTGTGCCGATTACTCAAAGCGATACAGGTGGGGTCTGGCATGTTAGGGTAGACATGGATCGTAAAAGTATTTTATATCTATATAATGTAGTGTTGCTTGCTATCTGTGATGTTGGCCAGGACCCTACTCTATCGCTTTGTACAGTATAAAGTAGTTTAAAAAGTTGAATAACATAAAATAACATAATACAATGTTATTTATGTTATTTCCCACGTGAAGAACTCCTGTAAACCTTGCAGTATTGAAACTCAGTGAACAAGGCATCTTAGACAAGCTGAAAAACAAATGGTGGTACGATAAGGGTGAATGTGGAACCAAGGACTCTGGAAGTAAGGTCAGTCGCTGCAGGTCTTTTGTACTGATTCCAAATTGCATTTTGACGTACTGTTCATATGCAAGACAAAATTTCTCTAACACCTAGAGTATGCATTTTGTTTCTTTGCAACACATAAATGACATCCTGCCACAAGCTGTAACGCAGTTTCTGAGTGGCTTTTGCAACACGGCACTGCTTCCCTAAATTCACTTCTTTTCTTTAATGTCATAGAAAGAAGACACATTTTGATACAATATAAAATATAGAACTCTGTTTTTTTTATTATTATTATTACTGTTAAGCTGTAATGATAAAGCTGTGGGGAAGATGCACAAGTGCCTTTCACATATATTATCATTAATGAATCACAGCAGTTAACACTTGTTGATAAATGGTGTTTTTTGCTTATTTTCATTGACATTCATGATATTTGACCATTATGCTGCTGTTTCTATTTACCAAACTGTTAATGAAAATTTGATTTATTTGTGTTCTTACTAGTTTGCATCGAGATGTGTCTATTAGATTCTTTGGCCTCCTGTGGTGTGATGAACAAGCAAACCATCTCATTGTGATGAGTTGCACAAATTCAACCTCTCCATGCGGCAAGAGCGCCGCAGGGACTCCTCTAAATCTTGTGGCTGCTTTGAGATGAGGTTTAGAGCCTTTGTTTTCACATTACAAGAAGTTGAGGAGTGTAATAAACCCACCATTTAACCCTCTGAGATTCAGATGAAGATTTAGATTACAGCTCTGGGTTACTAGGTAGTTTTATAGCATCTATTTACTCATAGGGTTAAAATTGCAAATAGTAAAACTCTAATGAACAAATTTTTAATGAATATGTTTGGTAGGTAAGCAGCAGCAAAATGGTTTGATCTTTAGTGGGTTTTTTTACCATTAGTTGAGCTATTCATTTACAATGAACTTGACTGTACTGTATGACAGTGTTATATGAGAGTTATACGTACATGTCTAATAAGACAGGGATTTTCAGAGCTGTCGACCTATGCGATACTGACCAGCTTCCTTATATGGTCAAGAGCAGAAGCCATTTTTATATACATATATATATATATAAATATGTATATGTAGTCTGAGACAGGAAAAGCTCTACATTCACCAGAAAAAACAGTGTTGGCTTCTTTCTCCTTACAGGAGAATGCTTTTATTTTGGTAGTCTGAATTATCTTATTAATTTATAACTATTACATCAGGGTCAAAATTAAAGCCTTAGTGTTTTATTATATGTCAGCTTTATTTATTTTTTTGCTTCAAGCTGCTAATATCTATAATCTTCTGCCTATAGAATCAGTAAGAAGAAGTATGATAATATGTTAAATTAGAGTCCAGTTACTTCTGTGCAGGTTAGGGTTAGAGTATAGTTTGAGGACTGTAATTTGTTCTGTTGTCCTTGTGCCACTGCAAAACTCTTAACTCTGCTCTTCACTTTCCCTCAGGACAAGACAAGTGCTCTCAGCCTAAGCAATGTGGCGGGTGTCTTCTATATTCTGGTTGGAGGGCTGGGGCTGGCCATGATGGTGGCTCTGATTGAATTCTGTTATAAATCACGGCAAGAAACCAAACGGCTGAAATTGGCCAAGAATGCCCAGAATTTTAAGCCGGCTCCCCCGACCAACACCCAGAACTTTGCCACATACAGAGAAGGCTACAACGTTTACGGAACCGAGAGTGTTAAGATTTAGAGGTATGTAGCTGCTCCTGACTGTCCACTGGGTTCCCCCTGCACGGGGGTACACAAACCTTTCAGCTTCATCTCATATCACAGAGAGTAAATTATTCATCCGAGTGTTTTCTGTTTGCAAAGTTGTTTGCTGTGTTTTAGTGTATGAAAGAAAAGTGACTTTTTTCATTTAAATGCTTTATGAGACATGCTATTATGAATTTACCTGAGCCTGATATTTGATATTCAATTATTAGATCTAACAAATGTCCAATTAAATCCGATTTAAAAGTCAATTTGGGGTGAATAATGTTTAAAACACTTGAGTAAACCTTTGCTTTCTTGTATTAAACACCTGTCAGAGCACTTGTACTAAGATATTAATGTAGCTTATTTGAATGAGAACAAAATGACTCAAAGTTCAGTTATGTCCCAGGATTTCTTTGTAACAACGCGAGCCATTGAAGGAGCCGCAACGCAGACGTTCTCTGAGAAAATAAACAAACTCTAATCGAAATTAAATAAACAAAGCGTCGGTACAGCTGAGGAAATTTGCAATGATAAGATATAAGACTAACAAAAATGCTGTGCAGCTTTAGAAGATTGTTTCTTATTTTAAACAGAAACCACATCACATAAAACACACAATCCACTGTTTTTATACTATTCAACTTCAATTTCAACAGAATAATTGCAATCATTACATTCAGTGGAAATTCACGTATGACTGGAGACCCGTGGAAAGTCACATAAATGTCTATGCAGCCGTTGCACAGCAGTCAACTGAACAAAGGACAGCATTAACGCTAGCTCATGCTGATTGGATTGATTGCATGTGTGTTCTTGTTTAACTAAGCACACAATATGTCCAGATATTTGAAATGCCACTAGGACATGTTTTCTCAATCACCGTATTGCACTGAGGGGAAAATAAAAAATAAAAAAAATTGACTGACGTTGAGTTTTCTTCCAGAGAAAAAGCATTTTGATTGTTCACATGAAAGAGATTTGCAGTGCTGTGACTCCTTTGTGTTCTTCAGACTGATTTAAAGATGACAGAACTTATTTGGAGGAAGAGTTTTTCTTTATGCAAGTTATTAAAAATTTGCTGGCGTTTGAGGAACTTGTTTGCTTTTGTTCACCACACTGTCAGTCAATTTAGATCAAACTGGAGCGGTGCTGTCCCGATGAAGCTAATGTGCAGACTGAAAGTCATTTAAAAGATTTGGCCTGTCAAGATCTATGAAAAGATGACAGAATAAAATATTCAGGGATTTTTATTGACTCTTAAGAAGATCTTGTAAAATTTTACAATGACATATAATTCAGCCTGAACTAAATAAAGAGGGCAGCTTTTCTTTAGTAACCTCTCCCTCTGTTTATCTTTTACCACAGATTTATGAAACATTTCCACTGTCCTCTACAACTGTGACTAAACATCTAAAATAAAAAAAATAAAAAACACGGCGCAGGATCACGGGGATTGCGCTTCAAGTCAAATCCTCTTGGGCAGACACGGCACGATAATCTGCAATGACGACACGACTGGACTGGTCATGGGAAGAGCCGATGAGGTTCCCGCCTCTCAGTGCCTTATGGAACTCTGAGTCCAATCAATGCAACTCATTCACGATGATATTGCTTCTTGCTTGAAACTCATACTAAACAAAAGAATGGTGCAGTGATCAAAGAATATATGTATATATAACATGTGTATCCATATATGCATTTATATATATGTATATTTAACATGAATGAGAGAACTAAAGCCATCAATTGCAACCCTAAGCACATTTTGAAGTGCCAGAAAGACAAATCTAATTGGTTTCTTGTTATCAATGTGATCGAATTGCTCTTCATCCTGCTGCCAGATTTTCACTGGTTCTGTGTTCAAATTATTTTATTAGATCTACTCAGTGCACTGTAAGACACTGGTTATTAAATAATAGCTTTTATACTGCTGTGAGTCACTTCTAAGGACCATGTACTTGTTGTGAAAGATAAATGGATGAATCGGTGAAACACCATTCAGCCCAAAACAAAGAGGCGACTTGTTTGTACTCTGAACTCCGGTGCTGCTGTCGCTGTCTCCTGAAGGTTTGATGGGACTCACGAAGACCCCATTTGGCTCTCACACACTCCAGAACCAGGTCATGTTTCGCACTTCCACTACTGCCAAGAGTGTGTAACGTACGACAAGGAGTGTGTGAAGCCCCCCCGCAAGAAAAAAATGTGTTTGTGATTTCAGTTTATAAAAATATCAAGGGAGGTTTGATGCCACGAGGAGTTTAGTTTAGAGTCACACGTCAAAGAAACCCAAACAAAAAGGGTCATTTAATTGTAGATTAACTGCAGTCCTAGTAACGGATAACAGTAATGGCTTTTTAAACTGTAGTTTTCTGGATTATCTTACTGGTTTTTGTTTTTCAATGAGTTGTGGTTTGCATTAATTTGATTTTTTTTATAAAAAATATAGTGTTTGGTGACTTCACTTAGTAAATAAAAAGGAAAAATGTATGAATACAATTGAAAATAGATTTATACAGTTATACCGGGGCGAGTCCTGAAGCTTAGCACATTTCCATATTGCTGTGACCATTTCTTTTCTTTCATAGAGACTGTGATTCCATAGGATTTAGGAAGATACTTATCCAACTATGGACAGCTAGTTTTTTATAATGTAATAAAGAGATAATGTGAAGAAAAAGACAGCAGGGTGGGAAGGATGTGTATATTTAGATAAATGAGAATTATTTATATGACTCAATGACTGATTGTTTTCCCCCTTCTTCTCCCATTTTGTTTGTTTTTTTCTAAGAAACTGCATGTGAAATCGATGATGCTTGATGAGCTCTGCTACTCACAAACTGTCCTTCAGGTTAGTGTTAGAAATCCTGACCTGATCATTTTATTTTGTATATCAGTTTCACTTTAATTTCTTTAGTATGACTCACCTTCTGCGGAAACAGAAAAAAAAATGGCCAGCCAAAGTGGGTACAAAAGAGCAAAAGATGCATGCGTAAATTACTGAACCTCGTTAGAGGGTCGATGTACAGAGAATTTTAATACATTTTGTAAATAAAATGTACAGAAAGAATCATGCGCCTGTGTGATCCCTGCCTGCTTGTGTTAAATGAAAAACCAACAAGGGTTGTGTGGCCTGCAGAGTACAGGATGAGCTCAGTTACACAGTGTTTTAACTCTGGCGTCCTGCTGGTGGAGCATCAGTTGCCTGAGCAGACCCCATGCAGATAAGTACACAAAGGGATGAGTTTTTCCTATAACAGCCTAATACTGAGCTGTTACACAGTAGAACGATGTGTGTCTGTGTGTTTGTTTTGGATCAATAGCGAGCCCCATCTGCTTCAATCCTACTACCTTGTATCCACTGATTGAGGGCTCCATTGACAGCTTCATCTTCTCTGAGATATTTCTTTCCTCCTGTCTCTTTATAAGATGGTTTGTGACAGAATCAATAAAGTATTATAACCCTTCAACTCCATACCAAGCACACACACACACACACACACACACACCCCCCCCTGAATCCCCCATGCATGCACATGGTGTATCGCTCATGATTCCATCATAACTTTACTTAAGGGTGGGAGCTTTCATCACACAGCACTTAATCAGCAAACCATTTGAACTCATTATAAAATTCAACCTGCACATGCTGCTGGTTCTGTGTGTCCCTTCTCTGAAATAGTTCCTCTTTCCAGAGATCCAGTCTGCTACAGCTCAAATAACACATCCAGTATACATGACACCAGTGTCCCTTTTTATTATTTTTTGGTATAATTTTGGATGCAGACCCTGTGATTCAGCGCCGTTCCTCTGGAACCGACTTGGGCTGCACAAAATGCGCCTCTACAATCCAAACAAGCCATTTCTGACAAAGCATGAAAGGATATTGCTTTTTTGTTCTTCCTTTGCTTCACTGCCTTTCCTTTATGCCCCCCACCCCCCTTTTTTTTTCGCTATGCCTGGACTACTACCAAGTGGGAATAAGACAACGGGGGAAGGAGTGTTGTGTGTGCGTGAATGGCACTGCACTGCAGTACATGACGCTCATGAGACTCTGGAATTAGTTTACCTACATATCAAAGAAGTTGACACAGTGGTGGTGTCTAGCCTGCAAGTAAAGGAGAAACACAAGGGGGCAACAAGCTATTAGAATGAGGCCTTTCATCCAGAAAGTGACACGGGGAGGGGAAGTGTTAATCTCATCACAGGATAGCACATTTCCCCCGACTGGGTCGTCTTACTCTTGGAACTGTGCGACTGGGAGCTGGTTTCTGCTGCTTCTTTGTGCCTGTGGCTCTGAAAGTTAATCTGATCCAACATGGGCTCTGTCACTATGGAGAAGGTGGTTTATATATTTGTGTGGAAAGTATATGAGTGAGAGGAAGATGAGTAAACTCAAAAGGCTTAAAGGAGGACATGATATGGAGATCATACTTTGATTACCTCTATAAAAAATGGTTCAAAAGCTCCCTCACTTTGCTGCGTACTCCACTTTTTCACCCCATCTCTCATTCTACAAGGACACAATGAATAAATCAAATTCCAACTCACTTGTTTCATTTTCCTCTTTTCTTCACTTTACCTCTTCAGCTACCTCCAAGTGCACCTGAGGAGACCTGTACTTGATAACTTAAGTTGACATTTATCAGCCTCCCAAGGATATATGTTGTATTATTAAAGAAAATTCACTTGCACAGATCGAGCTTTTGTTGGCATATTTCTTCCCCAGTGCAGCTCCTTCTGAGCTTTGTTAACATCAACAAATTCTCATTTGTTTTCATTAAGCTCTCTGAAGCAGATTTTATTGAAATCAAACACATTGTAGCTGGCAAGTTAACACATAAAGATCATATGCGGAGCCTCTTGGGCACAAGTGACAGACAATATTAATACAAGAGTGGCACAGAAGCAACACTTGAGCTATGATGCACAAACCACTTTGCTATATATTTACATCAAAGTATTACATTTACATTGTTTTGTATGTGTGTTTCTAGTGCATGCAAAACCTCAATTTCACCTCCAGACATGTGCAATGCAGGTGTGATTCAGAAACACTGCTGACAACAAGGACAGATCCGATTACCATTTGATTAAACCTGAGTGGGCAAGAGTCATGATGCCACTCTGCACACAGTTTGATCGCTGGCGGTAGATGTGCCAGTTTCAGCATCTACCGAGACAGCTGCTCTCATGGGAGGTTCGTGCATTAGACACTTGAGGTCTACACTTAATCGAGAATGAGTGCTGCAGTGTACAAGGCACACACAGCCTTGACAGCAAAAACACCTCAAAGTGATGGGTCAGATGGGAATGGCAGAGTTGTTGAGGCTGACAAGAAGACTATGGGTAGGCAATCAGCCCGTTTGACTGCTTGTCCAGTGAAATGGTCATTTCTGTGGCAAGGAGATGTGATTAGAGCCTTAGGCAGAATATCATACATACACATATATATATATTATTCTGCTGCTCTTGAATTAAAGGGTTTTACAAATAAAACTTAACATTTTCCTGTATTGCACTGAATTTTTTTGTTACTGGTATTGTGTCCTCTGGAAAATTGACATGTATAAAGCTTTGCACACCTGACACACCTTAACATCATGCAGACCTCCCCCACACTGACGGACGTATGGAGAGCACCACCCTCTCCGGGTCCCTTACAGAAGACCAAAGAAAAAGTCTTTAGAATCTTCTAAAAGCCTTAACGCCCTGTCAGTGTTGTTTCCCCAGTCGGCCTCAGTGACTCCTCGGGTCAAGCTTTCCTTCTTTTTTTCCTCCATTCCTCTCCTAAATTAAAGAGTGCGCTCAGGGACATTTTACAGCAGATGTTGAGTCCTTTGCTCACAACATGAAATATCTTCAGGCTGCATTACATTATTGATTGTTAAAGTTCTATGGAGGAAAAGGTTTCGTCTCCTACAAGCAGACTTTCCTGTATTAGTGCAGCAAGGTTATGCACTTTGATTTTGACCAACACAAACTAAAACTGATGGAAGGTCTATCTATTTATTTAGCTAGCTATCTAGTTATCTAGCTAGCTATCTAGTGTATACCCTGGAAAATAGGTTAACAAGAACACGCTATTAACTATTAACATTATAACATTTACAACTGCAAATCCTCAAACCAGGGGTTTATGGTTACTGAACAGTTGGATGAGCTAGTTATCTAGCTAGCTAGCTAGGATTGTAGATGTATTGAAGAGCTATAAAACAGCTCATCTTTAGCATTGAGAAATATCTTACCACACTGCTATTATTCTAGACAATTGTTGAGGATCATAGATTATGATTAACAGAAATATTAATCAAGCAATAAATTGTTTTCAATGGCAGTTGTGAAATAAGTTAATAAGAACAAGCACAGCTACTACCATTATAACATCTACAGCTGCATTTCCTCTAGCCGGGGTTTTATAGTTACTAAACAGTTGGATGATTAATGTAAGAGTGACGTGAACATCATCCCTTTGTATTGCACCCACATTGGAGCTTCTGCCAAAGCACTTTCAGGTCATGTTTAATTGTATTTTCCATAAGGTTCCTAATGTTTACGGAACCAAAATAATAGCATTAATTAGGCTGGTTTTTTTTTTCATTTTATCATGAACTGTTCAGAACATGCATGTGATCTGTTTAGTCTATTTTAACCATTGACTGTGTTTTTTCTGCCAGAGGTTGCCGTTTGATTTTAGGAGGAGCCGTGTGTGTTAACTGCTGGGAGCCACCCAAACAGAAGCTACTTTAGTTGCTGCTTTTTGTGGTTATTGACACAACTTTTGTCCATCTATGAAAAGTTTCCGATTTCATTAGCTACTTATGATAGTAGCAGAATGTTTTAGGCAAATCCATGTTTTTAACCAGGCTAACATGCACAAAAATACATAGGCAAGCACACCTTTTTAAAAATCACAATGCATGCACAAAAGTAAGCCCACCCCATGTCCCTCTGTGTATATGGGGTCTGAATCCACTTAGTGCCAGCTGGTGATGGTAACACAATTTACTTAACGTCTTCTTACCATCAGCCTAAAGCCCAGACTTCCCTCTCCTCAGCCACATTCACCAGCTCATCTGGGGGGACCCCGAGGCGTTCTCAGGCCAGCGGCGAGATGTAATCGGCCCAGCGTGTCCTGGGTCTCCCCCAGGGTCTCCTCCCACAGGAACGTGCCTGGAACACCTCACCAGTGAAACGTCAAGGAGGTATCCTAAACAGATTTCTGAGCCACCTCATCTGACTACTCTCCATGTGGAGGAACAGCGGCTCTACTCTGAGTCCCTCCTAGATGGCTGAGCTTCTCACCCTATCTCTAAGGGAGACACCGGTCACCATTTTGGCCGCCTGTACCCAGGTTCTCATCCTTTTGATCATGACCCACAACTTGTGACCTTAGGTTAGGGTTCTTAGTATCAATTTAACATAATTTAAACACCACATCCTACTGAGTATTGTCGCTGACCCCCTTTATGACTACAGTGTAGAATCTTCTGATAGCTATTGCTAACATGATAATGCACTGTCACAAAGCTAAAATCATCTCCAAATAGTTTCTTGAAGATGACAAACATTCACTGTAGTTCAATGGCTTCTACAGTTATCAGCTATTGATCCAATATAGCACCTTTGGAATGTAGAGGAACCAGAGATTCTGATCATCTGCAGCAACTATGATGCTATCATGTCAATACGTAGCAAATACCTTTAATACTTATCAACTCTACAATACCAGGAATTAAGGTAGTAAGGGTAATAAAAAGTGTACGTGTTAAAGGGACCAATGAGTGTATAGGAAGTGTGTAATAAGGAGAAAGGCTGCTGATGGATTTGAAAGATTCTTGGATAAAGTCAGAGCAGTTGTTCAACAAACATGGGAGGCCATCAGTCTTCACATCAGGGGTTAGAACTTACTAAAGGTGGTTTCATCTTAAAATTCACTGCAGTGGTTCCTACATGGATGAAAGAACATGAATAAGAAATCTGCAGGTAATACAGGAGAGCTGGAAGCCAGCATGGACCTGCATCCCTGCAGAGAACTTCTTACTCAATTCATCCTTTGATGAATCCCTCTGTTCAGGATGTAAACGTGAAGTCCTGAGCACCAGCGGAGCGTGCGTGAGTTGCAGTGTGTTGAACTGATTTATGCCAGCTTTGATTGCTCATGCGTGTGCGTGTGTGTGAAGTTTTGTACTTTCAATAAACATGTGGAGGACAGAGAGAGGCACTGGGGAGACTGTGCAGCTTAGGATCAGAGAGATCAGGGAGAAAAAGTAGGAGGGGTTGAAGGCCTGCAGAGCTTTGGTAATAGCTCCAGTAGAGCTGACAAGTTGCTCTGTGTGACAGCACATCTGGACATTGCACTTGTTCATTATTGCTAAGGGCAGCAGTCTTTTACAGGAACAGCTTCGGCACACAGCTGACTGCACAAGCAGACCCTTTTAAACAGAATTCATGCTAACTCAGATATATTTCACACCAGGCTATATTTATAAAGTGTATGGATCATCAGTCATCAGCAACCAAAATAAAGTGTTTTATTTCTAATAGAAAAAAAGCATATATATATATGTATATATATATATATATATACATATATATATACACATATATACAGGACTGTCTCAGAAAATTAGAATATTGTGAAAAAGTTCTTTATTTCCTGTAATGCAATTAAAAAACATGA
>JBAMIG010000016.1:6159250-6217957 GCA_037177335.1 Kiunga ballochi | reverse complement strand
TATATATATACGAGCACTTCCTTTGTTTAAACCTAGAACAACACATTTACACATTGTTTACACATTGACCATGACTTGGCACATTAACACGACCTCATCACTTTTGTATGTAGATGCTTAAACTCGCAGCATGAAAACACAATATTTATATTCATGCCATTCAAGTTTTTGAAAAGTTTAATAATAGAATTGAAACCATTATACTGCTATTTTTCATCCAAACCTCTATTGAAATTTAGTTTATTGTTGGTCTTATTCATTTGTATGTGAAATTGTTACACAAGCCCTTCTCGCATACAACTTGGGACGCTGTGTAAGATGTTTACATTAAATTAAATGTTTCTGCTGTAAAGGGAAAGATCCCAGCAACATGTTTTTTAAAAAATGCAGGAGCAAGGTCGGGTTTGCAGCAACATTTATGTTGCTCAGTATAGTCAGCTTTTTCTGGTAGTTTGCTACACAGTGTAGCCGATGTTAAATGTCGGGGCTGTGGGTAGAACCAGCACTACTAAACTTTGACCAACTTTTATCCTTTGACTCCTCCTAAAAGGCAACAGTCAGCGAATGTCTTGCTTTCTGTCTCTTCTCTGAGCTCTCTCCAGCCAGTAAAATCCAGTCAGATGTTAATCCTTGTCTTATATCTTGCTCTGTGGCTTTCTCTCTTTCTTGTTTTCACTTCCTCCTTTTCCGTTTCTTGTTGAATCAGTCATGGTTTGTGTCCATAAATGCCAATGTGTGGACAGGCCTTAAAGCAGAAAGTGTGATGCTCAGCAGACCTGCAAAGCACAGATTTTTATGTTAAAAACTTTTTCCTCTGAGCCACTTTTTTGGAAATGTGTTGCTGGAGTCAAATTTCTCACTTTATTTCAACCATTTTTATGCAGTATATATATATGTTTTAAGTTACTCTGCTGATCTACTAACATTTTACACAGTGTGCCAACTTCTCTAGACAAAAACTTGTATTTCTTAACAACATCCTTATTCTGACAGATCCAAATGGACCTTCAAATACCATTTGATTCCTCAAATGGCATTTAGTAGTCATATATTATAGACGGAGTGTCAGAGTAAGGATTGCTTTTTGTGTTTAACATTTTTAATCCATGTAAAATAAGTTTGCATGCCACGTCTAAAGAATAAAACTAACTTTACTGGCTTTAGAAACTCGAAAACATCCCACTGGGTTTTGATGCAAATGGTAAAACTCACATAAATGGATTTCAATATTACTGTTTGGCTTTTAATAGCAGCAAAATGGTTCAGTTCACCTTCCACAGCTTGCCACTTTGATTGTACAGATGCAGTGTTTTGAAGGCTAATGTCAGCAGCTATGCTAGCGAACTGAGGATTAATCTGTAGACCTGTACGACCACGACCGCCTTCCTCTATGTGTGGCCCCGTAAAGAGGCCATAAACCAGATTAGATAGCAAGTCTCTCTACATTCACCTTCTCAGCTCTTTAGAGTACAAATAATTTGAGAGGAGGAGTTTTAGATACATACTTTTGTGACTTAAATACAAATAAAGTAGATCCACATTAGAAGGTTTATAGACAAACTTAGCAACCTCCTCAAGTAACTGTTTAGTCATAGTGTAGCAGCATCTACATGTAGATTTTGTGCTTGTTTTGTGTATTCAGAGCCAGTCTGAAAAAACTTAACGGTGGTCTTTTCTTCCACCAGGACAAGACAAGTGCACTAAGCCTGAGCAACGTGGCAGGAGTCTTCTATATTCTGGTTGGAGGGCTGGGCTTGGCTATGACTGTGGCTTTGATAGAGTTCTGCTACAAGTCACGGCAAGAAACAAAAAAACTGAAGTTAGCAAAGAATGCCCAAAACTTTAAGCCAGCCCCTCCAGCAAATGCCCAGAATTTTGCCACGTACCGTGAAGGCTACAACGTGTATGGAACTGAGAGTGTTAAAATCTAGATGGTACGTCTCTGTCTTTTTATGCATACATTAATTTTGATCATGCATGCTAACATGAATCCTAGTATTGGGTTTGTTTAGAGACAACAGAAAAACAAACAAAAAAACTTTACACCTTTTTTCTTGCATTTTATTTGTGATCAGATCTCAGAATCAGAAATACCTTATCTATCCCCAAAGGGAAATTTTGTCTGTGGGTCTGTGGGTGTTGAAGTTCACATGCTAGAACACCCCAGACCTTCCTTTTCCCATTCACCTTAACCGGACTGTCTCTCCAGCACGTCCAGGGTCATCCCAAAGTGTTTTACGTCCCCGGCAACACTTTGGGAAACCATCCTGATCAGATGTATTTGTAGGTCTGGAGGTGCTCAACTCTACTATATTGTGGTTTCCTGGATGTGTGACATCCACTGTATCTTAAACAAACCCTATATTTCTATTTCTAACCCTTTAACAAGGGAGAACCAACTCCATTTGCCAATCCAAGAATAGTTTTAAGATTATGAAATTTGTCCCCAGAATGTCACCTGAGTCATTAGTTTATGTTTTATGTGATGAGTTTAAATACCATTTTCAGCCTCCTGCACGTGATATAACAGTTTTTTATGTGATTCTTCTTTGCACGTGTCTCGGCTTTGCAGAGATGAAATGTGATTCCCACTGGTGCGTCTGGATGGATACAGCCACTCTGTGTGACCCCCCCCCCCCACACACCCCCGAGGTCGGCATCCTGGGGGGCGGGGGCAATCAGGCTTCTATGTCATCGACTTGGACACAAGCCTACAAGTCATACAGGGCTCATTTTGGGTTATGAGCCAGTCACACATACAGAGGGGCCACGACGCAGCAGGACTTTGGCTTCTGGAAACATGGGATTTGCCTCTTGTAGTGCCTTATGCAGCATTTCAGCATCATGGCAAAGCAATTGAAATTAAATTCACTGGAAAATACATTTGAAACAGAAATGTGGAACTTGGGCAACACACTGCTGCAGATGAACTGGTGTAATTGCTGTTTTATATTTTGAAAAAAAAAAAGAAAGCCATGATCTGCATACAAAACCCTGAAATACTTATGTCATATGGATTCTTTAAAGACATATTTTTGTGGTGAAACCTTAAGTTGGATAAATGTTACATTAAGTGAGGTAAAAAACAACAGCTTTTTCTTGTTTTATTGTAAGACTTTTCAGTGTGAGAATATATAGGACAAGCATCCATCTCTAAGGTTAAGCATCAGTTATACAGACAGCATTGATCCCCAGATTTTACTCAAACTCAACAAATATGAATCTAGTGGTAATTTGCAGCTTGGTTTTTATAACCTGCTGGACATTATAAACTACTGAGTTTAGGTTTATTTAATACTTTAAACTGCCACTATTGGATAATTTCACGTTTTAATCACAATGAGGTTTGCTTTTATCACTTAGTGCCATATTATTGAAATTTTTAAAAAGCTGTCAGTATTTTAGACCTTTTGTTTTATGTCAAAGATGAACAGAGCTCATGGTTTACACACTGTACACACTTTAGATGCTGTTCTCGTTTAAGCGCAGATTCTTCAGCTGTGATTCTCAACATTTTTCCGTAAATGGCAACACGCCATAGCTTTGTTGGTTGTGATGAGCTTCTGTGTCTATGCATTTTACAGAAGGTGAGCTGTACAGTGAGGAAAAAGCAATGAATGAAACGTCCGTCTGTTGAGCTGAACTTTTTCTAAACTGAAGGAAAAAAAAACAACTAAAAACGCTACAGACCATGTGCGCCTACATTTGTTTATTATAGCAAGACTTTCTCATCCTTTGGTCCCCACATAAATGCATGTGAATTTGCTGATAGTTTAACCCAACTGCAACTCACAATGGACCCTGGTTTTGTTGGCCTACAATAACATTCGATCAACTGGTTTTAGTTCTCCTGTTACTGTACCTCAACCATAAGAGTTGCATGTTTGGACATAATAAACCTCCATGGAGAGGACATGTAAAAATGATTTTATTACATTTCCTTAATAAAAGCAGGTTTATAGAATGTTTTTGGGGATTGTTTTTCATGCAAAACGATAAATTTTAACTTTGGATTTGTACAAATCCTGCAGTGGGAAGTACTTCACTGGTACACATTTCAGTCATAACAAAACACCTCGCTAAATCTGAGGTTAGCGTGACTTAAGAGGGTCTAGATGTTTGCGAGGGGACAGACTGGGACAAGCACAGATTTACTGAACTACAGAAGATAATTACATGCATTCACTTAAACTTCTGCATCCGAAGTTTAACCAGATCGGTTATGTTTATACTAAATATGCTAGAATTTGATCAAACATGATGGTGGGGTGACACTTAAAAGGGGCTTTAAAGGAGTTTTATTCCTCCATAGACCATCTTACATGATAACTGATGATGTGCAGAGGCAAACAAAGAAGCAAGAGAAGGAATCAAAGTGACACACTAGGAAAACTATTATTTATTGGCGTTTTTTTTTTCTTTAAAAAAAAGCTTACACTCATTGAGTACAGCAGATAAAATCTCCAAAGGTAATTTTCGAAACATGTTTGAGTACAGAGCGTCAATCTTTAAGCGGTTTTTCTTTACAAGTCTACATTTGAATCCAGGTTGAACTGACATTTTTTATTCATATAAATTATGTAAAAACCAGATTAACACAAAAAACACAGAACTGTATTGGACATCCAAAAAGAGAAAAAGAAAAAAAAATAACATGATGTAAATTTCATGTTACCTCTTTATTATTTTACACAATATACAAACTGGTCCTTTGTATTATTTTCCTCACTTGTTTATGGTTTTACTAGGATTAAAAGAAGGAGATAACTAAAAAGTAAGCTTTTCAAAAGGGATCTGAGGTAAGTGAGTTTGGAAAGCATGTTAACTAATAAAACAAGCAAAAGGCAAAGCCTGATAAAGTACAGAAAAGAGCGACTCCATGACCAGATGCTAGCAAGAACAGAATTCATACAGGAACCACATTTTCAGTAAAAATAACACTGAGATTACAGCAGCACACTGTGCCCATACTGACTGATTAAGATTCAGAATAAACAAACAAAATAAAGCTGGTTTACTGTTTAAATGTACACCCACAAATAAAGGAACAAAAAGTCATGTGTAAGTTCTGTTATCCTCATATCAGGATGGGAGTTTACAGAAAAACAAGCAGAAATGAATACAAGTCGACAACAGTACAGGTGAAATTACAAATGTTTATCAGATTAAAGTACAGCGTCTTCAGTTCTGCTGCAGCAAACATGGATTAAAGAAGAGGACAAAGTATGTCAGACACTTCGCAGATGATGTTTAAAAAAAGAAGCTGAGTGGTTCTTACCTTCACTGATTAGTGCACATTATCTGTGCTTGTCAGAGGATTTATGAGTATGATTGTTAAGGGAAAATGTGAAATAATCCAAGACCGACTTGCTAACAAGTGTTGGGTGGTAAAAAAAAGAATCTGTTGTGTCACAGAGAAGAGGGAAAGTCAGAAAGACTGGACTGTTTGTGTTCTCTGATCAAAAAGAAAGATGATGATGCAACATGCAAAAAGAGAAAATCTTCATTTCCTGTACAGGAAGTGATCAATCTATCAATACGGCAGGTTCAGATGAGGGGCACGCGACTGACTGGAAAAAACTCATGATTAGCTTAGCTTGGTGGTGGTCTGCAGTAAAATGGTTCTAGATGAGGATTAGGGTTCAAACTATGTTTATAAGCTAATTTTGTGCGTAATATGGCATCTGCGGCTAAATTTATTGGATTCGAGTGTTTAGCGGCACACAATAGATTAAAAAGGGAGTAACTAACAATGAGCTTTAGTGTATTGAGCTGCTGTACTCAAGACAGTTTTTATAACAGATTTACATAAAAATCCTT
This sequence comes from Kiunga ballochi, assembly GCA_037177335.1. Taxonomy (NCBI): domain Eukaryota; kingdom Metazoa; phylum Chordata; class Actinopteri; order Atheriniformes; family Pseudomugilidae; genus Kiunga; species Kiunga ballochi. The sequence continues at coordinate 6,212,137 of JBAMIG010000016.1, read as the reverse complement.
CAGAACAAGCAAACTCAGCCTCTGATGGAAAGAATATGGAGTAAAGGAGGAAACCACGGCTGCTTTGGTAGAGATGCTGTTGCAGACAGCAGCCAAAGGGGAAAAAAGTCATGTATCAAGTCCCAATACCTTTCTATATAAAACTAAGTGATCACTAGTACGAAGTGTTGCGCTACACTAAAGGATATTGCTTTTTCTCTTCTTTTCCCCCGCTGCTGTCCCTCTTCTCTTTCTTTTCAGACTTGTCTTTATCATGCCGGGACTCCTGAAAGAAGCAGGTCACAGTTTGAAACATCAGCAGTGATGAATCAGAGCTAGCAGGGTTATTTATTGCTGATTATCGTGATGGTTTTATAGGTTCAGTTCTGAAGAACAATTATAGAGTCGTGGGTTCAGAAGCCGACCTTTTTGCCTCCAGAGGAAGTTCTCTCTGGTTTCACCGAGTCCGTCTTCTCTTTGCTGGATGATTTCGATCTCTTGCTCTTTTCTTTCTCAGCTGACAGAGGGGAGTCGCAGGACGGACTTGTACTCTTGCTGTTTTTTGATAAATCTGCAGGAAAACAGAAAAAAAAAAAAAAGAGTTTTGGTTTTTGAGTTTTTTCAGAAGATGTGAGGCGTTTGGGTTTCATCGAGGCAAAAACTTACTGGTGCCGTTTTCATCCTTTCTGCGTTTGTATTCTTGGCCTAGGTCGTGGTCATTCATAGCGTGATCCTAAATGTCAGAGATTAAATGTCAGATCATTCCCACTGCTCAAAGTCAGCCTGTGCTGGAAAAATCCTCTGTGCTGGAAGTTCTTGCTTGTTGCCATTTTATATCCAATTACTTTTGAAAGGCTGAAACTAAACGGAAGAAAAGGTCAGAAAACGTGTCTAACGCTCACTCTCTTCCTCTCTTTCCGGTCCTTCTCTTCCTTCTTCTCTTTGGATCTGCCTTGCATGATCTCAGGGTCTTTCTTCTCCATTTCCTTCTCTCTGCTCTTGGACCGGGCGACTGAATTAAAGATGATGTGGTGCTGAAAACAAACAGAAATGTTTGAAGCACATTATTAGAGAAAGTTGATGACATCCAATCATCACGTCTAAAAGGTGAAACTGAATTCATTGTACTGAAGTGTGAAAAAAAGGAGCTGGACGTCCTGTTTGGATCAATCTGCTCAACTGTGGCACAGACAGAAAAATAAAGAGGTGGAGGACATTTCAGGAAAAGAGAGACAACTTTTAAAGTTCTTAAATCAAACCTGATCCAGCAAATTATTATTGATTAGATGTGTTTTTCCTCAAACAGCAGAAACTAATCGCTCCTTTGGTGATGAAATTATTTTAACTTGTTAATATCTTAAAATGTAAGAAGCAAGTAAAGAAGATACGAGCACACGTTTATATTGTAGAAAGATTCAGATCAGAGCTTCAGGAATGAGAGCCAGATGATTAAAAGCTCCTGAGGGAGGGACAGATGGGACCGGTCTTATATAAGACTGATACCTTCGGGACTTTGCGCTCTCTGCTGAAATGACAAAAAAAAGTGAGTCCAGCAAAGGATTAAAATGGACCCATTATTTCTCTGTTTGGAATAAATTACCACCAAAATAAATTCAGTCTAAAAAGAAAAGTGTTTAAAACACTTTGGTCCCATAAACCCAAAGCTCCATCACAGGACCTGCAGAGAAGATGTGCAGGAATCCACCAACGTTGTGTTCAGGGGTCACAAATGAAGTTTCAGGTTATATAAAAATGTCTTTACTTCTTATGCTTTGGACAAACAATTCAAAGCTGGAGCCATTTGGCTCTGTTTGCTGCAGACTGAATGTCTCTAAGGAGAAACATCAGCCTGTTTATATGCATTTAAAACAGGACAGAAATGGAAACCTCAGAACAACGCAGTGTTAGCTGGTGAATTCTCTGGTCTACATATTTATAAACACTTAACTTGTCACACAGCTAAAGGTGGAACATTTTCCTCATCACTGCAGGCTTTTTCCTGCAGCTCGTCTGGAGCATCATCTCCCTTCCTTTGCCCTACAGGCAGTTTTAACTCTCTGAGTAAAATCAGGAGTTTATTCTCGTGTGAAACCATCACACAGTGCAAGCGTGGCGAGCTTTTAGCAACAAAAAAATCCATTTTCAGACTGAAGCGTCTTTACGGTACAAAAACTACTTCATACAGACATCAATATGTAATCCATTACGACATCACGTGTGTATTACCACATACAGGTGGTAAATAAAATATTAATATCATGCTACTTTATTTCCATTAAGGATTATTAATCAACACTTCTAAAAAATAGATCAAAAACAGGATCATGCCTACGATGGGAAACCCAAACCACAAACAACACTTTGTTAAAAATAAACATAATAACCTGGTTAAAATAACAGGCCTTTGTTTTGTTAGTTCATTGCTTTTGCCTGCAGACGGGATGAAAAGTTTAGGGCTGTGGGGAAGTTCTTGCTTAGCATATGTCTGTTAAACCTGTCCTAAAATTAAAACTATATAAGAACGGCTGTTTCAAACTCCAACATGGCATCACGGTACGTTAGATCCACAGCAGGAAGGTGTAGGCAGAAAGATGGAGGGAATGAATTAGTCTGTGTTGTGTTATTGTTTAGTTTTATCACTGGTTTCTGTAGCTTTTATCCAAATTATTCGGTAGTTTTATTGTGGTTAGTAAAGTTTTTAACCACAGATCTTCATCAGGCTTTGTAGCATTTATTTTTAGCACATTAGTTTTTGCTTAGTTTGCATAATGAAGGTTAGAAAAGTCTTAGTGTAGAAAAATAGACGTAGCTCATAGCAATGTTTCTCTGGGTGTCAGGAACTGCCAAGATACTACAATAAAACCTAAGAGTACACACAGTATTTAAACTTATTAAAATCTTTTGTGCAATATTAAAAACATTTATTCAATATTTTTGTTTTTATAAGTGTTTTGGATTAATGTGTTTGCCAATTTGTTATGAAAAAATTGTTTACATGTGAATTTAGTCATACTTTCAACATTTCATTCTTTTTATGTTGTATTTATTCTACAAATATAAAAATCCTAAAAACACTCCATGAAATGACACCGCAGTAAAAAAAATAAGAAAATAAAAACATTTTTCTTTAATTCCATTTATTATGTATTTTAGTGGTTTTGTTATAAATCAAATAAAACATCTTTGTCCCTGTTCCTAAACAGGAGAACATCTAAAAGACTAAAATAAATAAGTTAGTTGTGTAATGTAAAGAATTTGTTTATTTTTGTACAACTGGAAATAGTTTGGATCAACATGGGTTTATTTAGTGAAATGTGAATAAAAAACTCTGATTTTTGTGTATTTTTTAGAAATAGATTATAACACGTGAATATTGTTTGTGTGATTTCAGGACTTTGTATGTAAAGTATTACAGATCACAGAAATATAAACTACTTGAGGATACTCAGAGATAAATAAATAAATAAAAACATAATAATGGGCACAGGCGGACGCCATTTCTAAATGGTTACTGAAACCAGTTGAATCACCATCGATGCACCACAATAAAAACTTCTATAATAAAACTAATTTAACATCTAATAAACTGATGTTTGTCACAACAAGTTTTCTCTGAGCATTATAAAAAAAATGTGTTGTTTTAGGTAAAAATTCTTTAAAAAGACAAAAAAAAACAAACTCATTTGCAAAAGAAACTAATTGCTCAAACCAGCAGCCAGACCATAATGCTGGACACGACATCCGTCCTTCAACAGATTCATTTGCTTTTAATCTAAATCCTCTTTCAGGTATTGATGCGCGTCGTTCTGCCAGCAGGTGCTCATGTTGCCATTGTTTATGAATAAGAAACCAGGGCATCAAATCTTACAAATATAAGACTTAAATTAATTCCTTTCCACAGAGCTCACCTGCTGATGAACATGAACCCATGCTAATTATTTTATATGATAAAAAAAATATTAAAACAACAGGAATCCTTTATCACATTCATCCCATTTATCCAGGTATAAACGGGTAAATCTTTGATCGATCTCACTAATAACAAATGTTAAACATGAGTGATGCTCTCCTTTACCACTGATCAACATTAAGACTGGGATGAAAACGTTTCTCTTGCTCTGCGTCACAAACAGGACAGAATCACAGCTTTCACACATTTGCTCAAATGGGAACAGCGAGCCGATACACAACATGTACAACTGACTGAATATGATGCTTTCAAGCGACAAAAATAAAAAAAAAGTAAATAATAGTCGGTTCAAACCTTGGATGTGGACTCCTTGGGTTCGTTGCTATTGTCCTGTAGGGATGAATGGAGATGACAGATGAGCTGGGAGGGGGTGGGGTTTTGGGAGGAGGTTGTCAGACAGCAGTAGAGAGTTGGAAGAAGGGGTGGGGGAAGAGGGAGGTCGAGGCTGGCCGGACCAACAGCATACTTCTCCCTTGACCTTCAAGAACTAAGGCTTTGACAAGGTTATCACATAGAGGAGACTTTATAGGCTCAACATCTGGAATGTCAATACTTATTTTACAAAATAGAAAACTTGTAATAGAAAAACCCTGAGAATATATGAAATAACTACAAGTCTTACTATAAACATGTCTGCAATTTCAGGCAGGATAAAGTGAAGCCCTACTGCGCAGCTGGTATTTAATATCTATAAAGTGCCAGTGCTGTAAATAGTGTGTGCATGTGTGTGTGTGTGTGTGTGCTCCCATGTGCCTGTATGTATGTAATTCTTATGTGCTTGACTGCATCCCTACAAAAGGTAACTGTTGCTGTCACTTACAGTTCAGGATAAGACACATGGAGCCTATTTCTCTGGTGGGAGGGTAAAATAAAGACCTATCACAAGATTCCAGTTGTTTGGGCAACACTCCAGATGACTCAGGCTTCGCCCACTGTCTCCCTCATTCTCTCTTTGTAGTGGGCAGGCTTATTTTCCTCTGTGTGTTTGCCTGATTCAAAACTGCAACACTCATTCTCTCAGGTTGATGTCAGCTGATGGCGGCTCCCAATTTCCACCCAACTCTTGCCAGGAGGTAGTCGGACTGTTGATGCTGATGGCTGGTAGCCGTAGAAATAGCGATGCAGGGGCCAACCGGCCAGACTGGACATGCATCATGTGACATGAAGGCTGCATGCAGGCTGCTTTAACTAGTGGAGACAGAAGTGGGACCAATGACTCAGCTGCAGCGGGGATGCACGCCTGTAGAGCGGGTTGCTGGACGTCATCCATCTTTGAGCTGCATCCGGTGGGGCGTTGAGGGGAGTAAAAAATACTTTGCATCGCTTGAATGCAGGATATCTTCACAGCTCAAAAAAAAAGGAGGGGGGAAAAATCTTGGGCACGATTTCCAGTTGAAGAATATCACTTGGAAAAAAAAAAAAAAAAAAGGCCTTTGGAGAGCTCTTGATTTGCAAGCCACTTTACTTCAGGTGATTATTTTTTAAAAAGCCAAAAACTCCACACGAATATAGAAATGCTTAAAAAAATTCTTCCCAAGGCACACTGACTGCTTTCATTTCTATGAAAATAGGTAAATATTTCAATATGAAAATACTTAATATACACAATATTCTCTTGACTAAGTCCATTAGGGATTTTCTCCCAATTCAGCAAAATATTATGATGATGTCCATGGAATGCTTTCCAACTCCCATGGTTATGGTTGGGCTTTCCAGATGCCATGCCTGCATTTACGACAACTCTCCTTGATGATCTTCAGTGTTGTTGGAATGTGCAACGGCAGGGAATGCTCCGGCAGATAGAGAAGAAACCGTCAGCCTTCTTCAAGCCATACTAACCTTAACAGACGAGGAGTGGGATGGGGAAGAATGACTGTCGAGCTTTCGTCTTTTGTGATCTGTAAAATAAAAACATGAAAAATGTTAAATCTGGGGGGTTTCTTACCAGCTTCGATCCTCCAGTTTCCCTTTTTTTCCCGGTTGTAACACATCATATAATGTATGTGTTATAATACCAGCACAAACATCTAAATGGATTTACACTACCACTCAAAGGCTTGGGATAGCTTTCCCATTAAATCCAGTGGAAAGATGATCCCAAACGTTTAGGCGGTATGACTGAATATTAAAACATATGATGAAGTCAAATCGTACAAACTGTTACACATATTGTTTAGCGAGCCTTACAGTAGTCATGGAAAGACTTCTTACCCCTCTCAGATTCAGCTGACTCTGATCTGGGAACTGGTAACTTGAGGGACACAGCTGCAGCACTCCTGTCTCCTTTCTCCTTGCACTTGGACTCCTTTATGACGTCACGCTCCCTGGACGGTTCCATTGGTTCCCCGTTTCCAGCTTTAGACTTGTCGTCTTTGTTGATCTTTTCATCTGCCTTAAATTTCTCCCGGTCTGCCTTGGGGGTCTTCTCCTTACCCTCGCGAGCCACCCGCTCCTCCTTCCCTGCTCTTTCATCTCTCTGCTTCTCTCTGCGGTTTTCTGCCTTTGTCTCTGGAGTGCTGCCTGGTGTCTTTTCCTTCTTCTCTTTTTTCTCCTTCCCACTCTTCTCTTTGTCATCTTTAACAGCTTTGGTGCTGCAAATACAGACATTTTTCATAAACATTTCTCATTGTAAAACACTAATGCTGATATTTAAATCCACAGTATTACTGCACAGCGAGTTTCAATGCACGCTTTAAAGCTTTAAACATGACAGCTTCAGGCATCCCTACCTGATGAGAGCACCATTCCCATTGCTGGCCGTCACTTTGGCTGCTGCACTATTGGCTTTATTCACTGGTTTTGTGGTTCCCTGAGATTTATCTTTGCCTCGATCTGAATGAAAACACACCACAATCAATTTGAGCACAAAGTAAGAACTTTAAATAAAACTGCATATTTTCTAAACGGCGTAAAGCTCTTCATATTTATTGTACAGAATCTTTGTTTACATGTTTATTATAACTTTATACCCATTTCCATCATGTCAAGATGAACAATTTAAATGAGCTTGGAGTTTTATTAACTCACCCCCGTCCTCCGATGCCCCCTCCTCAGTCTTGCTTGTGTTGGTGGCAGGTTTGCCGGTATTGCCTGGCCCATTTTGCTGACTTGCAGGTGTGACACTGCGTGCTGGCTGGTCCTTGTGGTGAAACTCATTCTCAGGAACCATGTGCACCTTCTGGCTTTTCAACCGACCTGAATAACTAAAAGATGCATACAAGGTTTGCACAAAGCAAAAACACAAAATACCTCAAAGAACTTCGGCGTTTTAAAGTGAAAATTTTTACTTAGTATAACTTGGCTTTAGATTGCAGGTTTGGTTTCCATTTTGCTCAATTTTTATACAGAATAGCTATATGCTTGTTTTGTTTGATTTCTTCCAAAACACTGAATAATCTAAATTGTGACTGAACACGAGGCTGTATTTTTATTTCCAGCTCATATCGCTCTGTAGGCATTACATAATCAACTATGGAGTTTCTACTTCAGACTGACACACTGACTGTGTTTGTGTGGAATCTAATAGAAGAAAAAGAAATGCACTGAAATGACTAAAAACAAAATGCACATATTCATTTCTTTTTCTATGCTGCCAGCTTCAATATTAGTCCAATACCCCTGCAATAGGCTGGTACACCCTGAACAGGTCACCAGTCTATCACAGAAAGACAACTATTCATGCTCATTCCTTTCATGTCTTTAAACAGTGCGAGGAAGCAAGACTACCCAGAGAGAAGCTACATGGGGAAAACATACAAACAGCACAGAAAGGCCATGTTTGAAAGGCTCGAACCCGTTCCCTTCTTCCTGTGAGGCTGCAACGCAAACCCCCACAATGCCATGCAGCCCAGGGGAAAATATTTATTTTCCAAATTGCTAATCAAAGTTCAAGATCACAATCCTGATATCCAACTTTTGCCCGCTACACCTTTTCCACATAAGTTTATCCTTATACTCAATGATATCAGAGTCCGTTTGACAAAACGTTTCACTTTCTTAGAGGCCCTGTTTATATTTTTACATGTCTCTGTGTGATCACCGCAAATCCTGAAACAGAAGTAAACTGTAAGCTCCACAAAGAGCTCAACAGCACACAATGCTGTGTTACCCCATTGCTAAGGCATAGAGGTCAGGCCTCTTATCCTTCTCCTCAAGGCAGATCTTGTGGACACGACACTCCAGTGCTTGACCCAGGTTCAGAACTTTTGGATAGCAGGGCAGGATCTTAGTAAGAACGATCAAAATGTTTCGGATGTGGGTGTAATCTCCCGTTTCCAGGCAGTGAACTGAAGCCTAGTTGTAAACAGAAACAGAGAGGATAATTACCCATAATTTCCATCATGTTTTGATTGTTATTGACTACACAAGTTTTGACAAAAAAATAAAACAATTAAAATAATAAGTAGAAAGAAAAAAAAGTGCAGCTCACCTTTGTCAGCATGTAGTGCCATTTATGCACCACATGCCTGAAGTTCTCATAATCTAGTTGATCTACTTTGTTTCCACCATCGAAGCCTGTAGCTCTGAAGATGGTTAGGAAGCCAGGGTAATTCACACATTCCTGCAATATGCACAGTAAAAACAGAAAAGAAATTCACATGCGGCTCATTTTAAATCCAGAGGAAAATGTTTTAAAAATTCATCTGTGTCGTTGGTGTAAAGGAGAGCGGAACTGGAGACCTTCTCGTAGACCGTCCGATCACTGTGCCATCGTGTCACCGTCTCCAACATGCAGCAGAGGAAGCGTCCATAGCGGTGAGACTCGTTCTCTGTACAACTGGCCACGGTGTAAATAATAGCAGAGAACACCTGCCAAGCAACCAAGTGTAGAATTAATGACAGAAAAATGGACAAAAAATGTTAGCATATTTTATTTTTTTTACACATAAAGCATCATTTAAGCAGCAAGTTACTGAAACTTGTTATTAATAACAAAATGGATAAAAATGGATTATTTTCTATCTGTTTATTTTGAAAAAATGCTGAGGTAAAAATGTTTGCCAGCTCGTTTCATCCTAATTTTGTATAATTTAACACGATTTAACATTAAACCTCTTACCCTGTCATAGCACAGGAGGGTGCAGAAGTTAGGGGTCTTCTGCTGGTGAACCAGCTCCACAAAGCGAGCACAATAAACCGCATCGATGGATGAGAAGATGCAGCGAGGGAACAGACAGAGCTGCAGGAACTTTGTTATCGTCTCGTTCTTTGTGGATTCTGTCATTAAGCATTGAAAATTATATTAGTAACAGAGCAAAATAAATATTTCCTATCAACATTACTGGTAAGATCTAATGCATTATTAAAAATACCACCATATTAAACAACTCACAGCATGTTTTTTATAAACAAAGACCAGCGATGCTAAGAACTGGGAAGATGAAAAACATCAATGACCATCATAATGACACTTACTGGCTAACAACCAGTTGTCTTTTTCTAGTTTGAGACGGTGCAGAACTCTTTGAACATGCTCCACTTGTTTCTTCTCCTCCTCTTGTAGCTTTTCCTGCAAGGCGGTGCAGCGTTCTTTCTCCTTCTTTTTCTTATTTAAAGGCTTCGTTGTGGAAAAAGAAAAGCAGTCATTACACATGCACCAGAAGTATTCAAGTTACTTTTAACTAATTTTACCAGTCATACAAATCCTGTATACTCTGCAATACCAGTGTTCAGCGAAATATAAAACATACATGTTAAACATTGGTAAGAGTAGTAGCATCACAGCTACTCACAATCTCAGGGTTCTCCTCAATGGCTTTGATCTGAGCCTTGAGCTTGTTCACCTCACGCTCGTAGGCAGCTTGAGGGACTGCCAAGTCATACATGGTGAGAGACCAGAAAGTGGCGTAGAACTGAGGGCGGAGATCATCCCAGACCCTGGCGGGATGGAGGGACACCACAGCTTCGTGCACTGGTGTCATCACCTGCTCGCAGGCTGACACGTATTTGGTTGCTTTCTGTTGCTGCCGATTTCCCTTTTCTGCCTTTTTCAACTCATCATACTTTGACTGAAAGAACAAAACAATCAGTTCAATTACCAGGAAACAAACACAAAGAAGGTAAGATACTCTTTCCAGAAGGCTTTCTGTTAACAGTTTAGATAGCTAAGTTAACACATCAAATGGTCCCAAACAAAATCCTAAAGTAGTTTTGTGCTCTGGTTTATAAATTCCTTTCTCAAATGATAAAACTTTTAAACAGTTCACTAACCAATATCTGATGGGCATACATTGGCCGAGACAGGAAGAAGGCAGCATCATGTGGAGTGTGAAACTGGTTACATAAGATGTCAATGGAGGGTACACGTTTGATGTAGTCCTCTGTGCTGAGGTTTGAAGCCAAAAACCCACCAAACTGTACCAGTGTGTCATGGCACTGCAGGAAAGAAAGTATTTCAGGGGAAAAAAGCAAAAAAAAAGCACTGTTGGTGGCTTCTTTGCTTGATGTGGATGGGGTGACAACCATTTTTTGTTTTAATTTATAAAAAGGTGTAACATCTTAAGATTTACTCACTAAATATAATAAACAAATGGCACCTACCTGGTCATAAAGGTGACCTACAAGTTTTAGATGTTTTTCTCCCCCTTCCAGGAAAACCACCCCATTCCGTTGTTGAGCCATGAGTAAACACAAAGGTAGGGCTAGTTCGTGGTCCAGGAGTGCATCCTTCAGACGCTGAGAAGACTTCTTAGTGTTCCTAATCTGGCCAAAGTACCCGCCCTACAAACAATGTCACATCGCATAATCAATCAGACCTGAACTCAGGTGCAGCACTTGCACACGCAGTATGGCAGGTTTTCTTTAAAAGCTGCATCACAACAGTACTCAAAGCATGTTGTTCATACCTCGGCTTTGAGTTGCTCTCCTCCTGTCATGGCCTCCAACTGTTCTGAGGTCATCTCATCTGTGATCTCAATGCCAGCCATTTTCTGCACCACCTCTTTCAGAATCAGCAGGTCAAAACTGCAAGAAGACGACACACGATCACAGCAAAAACAAGTGGAAAGTCAAAAGAAAGACATTTAAAGAGCAGCATCCATGTACTCTTTCCTCATGAATAAATACAGCACATTAAACATCACTGAAATTATTCATTACAACACGGTGTGTAACATTACCATTTGTTTTGTATTTGGGAAATATATTTTTTTAATTAATGATATTTAAGCTAATATGCTAAAAATCAAGACAAACCATATATCAATAAAAAAAAAACTAAAAAGCCTGTCGTGTTATGTGGGTTAACAAAACCGTTTGCTCACCTTTTCCCTGCTTTCAGTTGATTGGTAACATACTGGAGGAGGCCAGCCAACTCTATTGGATATTTCCTGAACACAGCTCCGCACAGACTTGCCAGGCCTTGGTTGACAAGAGGAACAGATGCATGTTAGATACTCATTAAAGCATCAAACAACTTTTCTCCTTTTGGATGCAAATGAATGGCGTGATTGACTGAAGCCACATACTCTGAAGCCACGGGGAGATGGTAGTGTCATCATGCTTCATTTTCTCCTTCTCAGGATTGGCCAGCGCCTCAATGATGCAATCTGAAGACAGAGTTAAGTGGAACAACACTGTGGCCCCTTTACCGGAGCAGCCACGTTTCTCCAGGACAAGTAAACTATGTGAACTGGAAAAAGTTTAGGATACAGGCCAAGACGTCATAGTTGAGGGATGTGAGGTATTTCAAGGAGTCCACCACCGGCACAATAAGGTTGTCGTACCACTGGATCTGAGACAGCATCTAACATGATGGAGGGCAGAGTAGTAAATAAAGCTTATACAGACTTATAAAATATACAAAAATGGAATCATATTTTGCATTTAGAACAATTTTGCACATAAGGCTGACAGAAAAATTGTAGTTTGTTGGAACTTAATGTTTAACATGCAGAATAAAGGATTTCTATTACAAAAATCCAGGATCTGTTAGATTTTATAAATGCTGTGATTCTTCATTCATTTTTTATACCTCCTAATTCATTAGAGGGTCATTGGGAAAGGAGCCTATATAGAGCCATGCTAGTGCCTGCATAGGTTACCAGTCCATCACAGGGAGACAAACAACCATTCATACTCACACTCACTCCTAGGGACAATTTAGAGTGTCCAATTAACCAAACATGCATGTCTTTGAACAGCATTACCCAGAGAGAACCCACACATTGACAGAACATAGAAACTCCACACAGAAAGGCCGTTGTTTAAAGCTCTCACAAGCCGAGACTCAAACCAGCAAATCTATTGATGCGACAGTGCTAACCACTCCTTCACTGTGCAGTCCTACATCATTCAGATGAAAATGAAATAATTAGAGCATACTATACTTACATAATCAAAGAGAATGGTGGGATTACTGTGGCTCAGCTTGCCAATCTGCCTTCCAGACTGTTTCACATTCTCTTTGGTCAATCGCCTTGGGAAAAGCGCAACACAGGAAATATTAGAAAAGAAAAGACTTAAGATGATGCTCAGAGTGCTGCAAGCAAAGGCTGTCACTTCTGTAAGCTTCACATCAGTTGAGAAATGCACTTGTGGTTGTCAGCTTCGTGTAAAACATCTGTAATTTATTTTAGACAGCACATCTGTGAGAGAGTAATTATTTTCCTAACCGAAAGCTCAGTCCTCATTTTAAAGCCTCATGCTGCTCAAGAAGTCAATGTTCAACTGAATAATAAAACTTAATCATAGCATCTGTTAGATGAACACAAATACAATGAGACACAAAACCTTTAATGTCTGAAACAATTACTTACCTATTTACCTAATCCTAATCTTCCTGCACAGATTACTTACTTCATAATATATTTGGCCCTTTCCACAGTCTGAGCTTTAACCTTGACCAGCAGTGGATGGCTTGAATACGTTTCATTCTTCCACTGCCCGTATAATCGGTACCTTAGAGAGCAGAGAGGGGAAACATGATCACCTTTAGTCTAGTACTAACCCACCAATGCTGACATTGTAACAGGGTAAAACTCTACAGTCCGGTGCTGAGCATAGTGTACAATAAACAGATGTATATCAGATGCACCGCTTTTAAATATTAAGTCATCTTTTCCTTCATGGCATCAACACAGTTTGTGCACAACATAGTGCACATAGTGTGACTATTATAAGAGTTTTCACAAAGTCTGCCCAAAGGGAAAGAAAACATTTTGGGAATTTCTTCTCAGTCATTTCTTATCAGTGGTATGCTAAAATATTCAATCAAATGCTCTAAAAATAAGATTCGTGCATTGCAGCAGAGCAGAAAATAATTTGCACTCTTCATTTTAATTTACATAATCAAGCATAATTCCAAGAACTGAGTTTGATGACGGATGCAGATCTTTCATTGCCCATTATTAAACCTCGCTGTGGAGCCTTCCCTGAGGCTTCCCTTCCAATTTAATTAATTACATATCACAAAATGTAGTCTGTGATGAGTTGCAAGTTAGTGCGTTTCTACCTGTGTTGGTAGGGAAAGAGTTTAAAGAGCCCCCACAGTTCCTCAGACATGCAAGCATTGCACTCCATTAGAGACAGAGAGGGGAGCAACACTTGGTCCGCAATGCACAGGAAACAACTCAGTAATATCTCCTGCAATTAATAAACAATCAATATTAATAAGATTCTGAAAGTTTCATACACAAATGGTTTAATTTGGCAGGCCTAATAAATAAAAAAGGTTTCCACACTGAAACATTTATCAGAGTAGTCCTAAATTCATGAGGACATTCAGCTTTACACGTACCAACTTGTCTTTCACCTCAGGCTTGCCATCGCTTTGGTACTGAAAGCAAAACCACACTGTGAGTCACAGAAAGAGACGAGGCCAAAGCGTAGGTCTAGGAATATAGTTAATACCTCTTTCATGAATCCTTTGCCCAAACGCACAATCTTGGCAAAAAGGATAGGGTCATGAGAAAGGTGAGGGCCAAGATAGCCTAGCATGCTGAACGTGTCCTTTCGTAGGTCCTCGAAGCTCTCTGCAGGCCGAGGAGCTCGTTTGTTCCTCAGTGGATGGATGACACCACCCCGGGCCCCTTTTGGAACACCAGCTCTATGAGGAAGAGGACACCATCGCTGATATTATTTTTCTTTTAAATTCAGTTTTGATTTTGATATTTCCTACCAGGAAAAAATGGAAAGGCTCGACAGCAAACGGAGGGTGTGTGTTTCAGCTGACTGCACTACACATATCGGGCAGTAAGTGAAAACATGGAAATAAGTACCTTCTGTAAAGAGGTTCCACAGTCAGGTGCACGAGCTGGCAAAGTGCCAGCGCAATAGCTTTATGAGAAGTAGCATAAAAAGGAGGCATCTGGTCCATAATACTCTGGGCGTGGTGCCAGTCTCCAATCCTAAGTAGTGCTTCCAAAAGACCAAGCTTCTGGTTATCAGGTGCCTATGGAAACCAAATTTTATGGATTAATACTTTTTTTTGCTTCTACCAGATTAACACTTAAACCATATCCTCTTTCATCTCTCATCATCATTTTAATATAATTAACTTAATTATATAAAATCATTTTTCCTGATGCTTTGGGTGATTTAAGCCTTGCAACTGTTTAAGTGAAGTCTAAACTGAAACAGACTTTGATATATATGCAAAAAAAGAGCTTTAACACCTTCTCATTCTTCTCTTCTTCCTTTTCCTTCTCCTTTTCCTTGTCTTCATTTTTCTCAGAGGGTAACACAACCATCACCAGCTTGCGAGCAATCTGCTTTGCCTCCGAGATATCTCGTTTATGTTCCTCTACAATGGAGGCATCTAGTGGCATAAGCTGGAACGGCAGACAGCCAACATGAGTAAATCTGCACTGGGAACAGGATGCATCTTGTGGGTCCACATTAGCTACAAAATGACTATAACTTTGACGTCAGCAAGTGGGTTTTGTACAATAAATGGACCGTTTCTAATAAAAGAAAATGAATGAAAATCATCCCAAGCAGCCTTATTCCTTACATGTACATAGAGATCTTCCAGCTCTATTAAGTTATGGTGAAGCAGAGCAGCAGCAATGTGGTAAAGTGACTTTGGGGTTTCCTCATTAGGCTCCTGAATAAATACACAAGAACATAAATAGATGAATAATCATTAAAAACAAGGGCAATACTAGCAAGGCTAAAGTCTGGTTTTGTGAGACCCTTTTATCTGGGCTTTGTTATTGTCCTTCAGTATGTGTCTCACCAAATTCTGCAGATCAAATTATCAAATTAAATCCATTTAATATAAAAAAATCTTTTGTCTGGTTTGTTTAAGTTATTTAATTTGTCTCAATTAGTTTGGACAAAAAAATCTCAGATAAGTGTTTCAGATTTCTTTACGTTGCAAAATTGCCACCACACTATTACCATGTTGATTAGTGGGTAATCTCATCCCCTGTGATGAACTGTGACCTGTCCAGGCTGTACTTTGCCTCTTGCCTGCTCATTGTTGTGATAGGTTCCAGCTTAGAATAAGTGGTATAGAAAACAGATGGATAATAAGTATTCTCACCTGGTAAAACTTAAACTTGAAGCCGAGTATGTGGCAAAGAGTGAGTGGCTCACACATGTAGGACTTGATAAGGGACAGGAAGAACTCATTTTGATCAGAACGACTCTCATATACCTCCAAAATGATGTCCAAAACACGATTAGGGTCTAAATTGAAGCAGCCTAGAATTAAAAGAAACAGGATTACTAAGTAACTCTGTTTGCAAAACAGATCTAAAGGATTATTGTCAAATAAATAATGCAAATCAGTCGGAGGCAATGACTTTTAAAAAGATTACCTATGAGAGACTTTATGCTTTCCAGGACAAGGTGGCTGGTGATGTGGCCTGAAAGGTCTTGGCCAAGCTCAGTGATTAGTTTGGCATAGCCCTCATTCTCCTCCCTTAGCAAGTTAAATTTCTGCTGCTTGTAACTAAAAAAAAAAAGAAAGAAAACATAAATGTTGGATGATAAAAGACCAAATGCATTTCATTCAATGATATTTACATCCCTACTGCACTGCTCCTTTACTCACAATAGTTTAGTCTTGATTTTCACAATCTTTTGATTAAACTGATGAGCTTGTTTTATCAGTCCAAGGGATTCAAGGGTTTCTGGATCCAGCCGCTCTTTTAGGATGGCCTCTGGTATAAAACACTGAAAACAAAACACAAGTTAATCCATGTGATATAGACAAGAGAACCCTAAATATTTATCTACGACACAGATAGATGCATTTATACTCATTGCTGGGCTCCAGAGTCCAACTAACTATGTTCTTGGCTGCAGTGGTGCGTCTAACATTTCATAGCTCTAAGTGAAGGATTTCAATTCCATCTACGTCTGTCTGTATATTGTGTATGCATTACCTACTTGCCAGATATCAAAGTAGGATAAAAAAAAAAGCAAAGAGAAGAAGCGTCTCATCACCTCTGATTCATCGCTGCATACTGTGTTGTGTTGTTTGAAATTTGGACTGTTGTACACTATACATGATGATGATGAAGAACAGAAATCACAGAATTGGGATTAGATTGTAAAATGTGGAATAAGGTGGAATTTATAATGTAGTTATCAATTATCCCCATGCAGAGTTTTTCCACTGTGTCTGAGCAAAATAAAGCAGAAAGGTTGTATGAGAAAAACCTGCACTAACTGGGATCAGGTATCCCCCATAGGTCCAGCTACAACGCAGCTCAGGGATGTAGATAACATGCAGAGATTTAAAAAACCCCACAAAAGAACATGGATCATTTTATGACTAAAAGGACAGTAGACTCTTTTAGGTGAATTGTGACTGTTTCCTGCATGGTCATGATCTCTGAAACATCGGAGCAGGAGAAACACTCCAGCTGCTCCTTACTGAACCACAGATGCTTCTAAATTCAGCTTCCTGAGAGAAGTTTTATTTGATAAATGCTGAAATTTGTGTCTGATTTTTAGCTGGTTGGCGAGTTTTCCAACGTGCTTTCTGTCCACAGACGGACGTGTGGTTTTCTTTCTGCGTGTGGCATTACAGTGGAACTCACACAGCAACCTACAGAGCAGAGAGAAGGACTAAGTCTATGTTGTTTGAGCTGCTGAATGCAACGCTGTAAAAATTGAGATGTAGCTAAAATTCATGCTGGTGCACACAAAGTAAAAAGTGTGACGCACCCCTGCAAAAAAATTCTGGAGCCCTGACTTAGTCAGCAGGCGTTTTTTTCTTTTCTTCTTTTTAACACAATTGCACATCTAATGTACAAATCTGCAAACAAGTAATGCCAAATAGTTTTTACCTACAACATTCTTCAGAAGGGCTTAGTGATACTATTAAAAGACATGGCTTAACTGTGCAAAACCCTTACAGCAGTGCACACATGACCTACATTTCTATTAAGAGTTTTGTTGCTTTTGTATAGCAGTGGATAAAAATATCAAAATAAAGTCAAAAGTCAGGACTCAAATCTCGGTCTGAAAAGTAGAAGAACCATACCTCCCTTTATGGAGGCTCTACACCACAAGCTGAACAAGCTGGTGCCCCCCACAAATAACCAATACTCTATGCACACTATGAAGTTAGTTGTTTAACCAGTTGTTCAAAGGAGAAACTATGCTAGCAACGCAGCTAGCTTAGCAACTACAGCTGTCACCACTAGACTTAGAAACTTGGTTGATATAAAAATCCCACGATGTGATAAAGTTTGATGTGAAAACAACAAACATGGTGAAGCAGCAGAGTCACACTGAATCCGAATGAGAGGGGCCGACATGTTTGCTGATCAGTGTTTGCGTTCATGTGAAGGATTCAGGACAGTGCTCACAAAATATCAACAACCTTTTTTTTTGGGACCAAACAAGACTAAAAGGTTTCCTTAAAATATTACTAGCTGACTTTTATATCAGGTCTAAATGACCCAGATAAACAACTCACAGACTTGCAGGTGGAATCAAAAGCAGATGAGAGTAAAACCCTTCCCCACAGTAAGACGGGTTGTGCGCACAACTTAGTCTGGGTCTTTAAATCCCACGTGTTGTAAACACCTTTATACTTTCACAACTTAAACAGCTGTTTTATTAAAACTACTCATTAAACCTGCATCAGCGGAAAGTAGCAGCAATCGTCTACTTTGTGCTTTTGTGCGTTAAGCACACCCGCCTTATATCTCTGACCAATCACACGATACTTCTTGGAACCCCAAGAGAATAAGGTTCTACCTGGCGAATGCGTCAGGTGCACAATAGCCTGGCACCTGATTGTACCTAAAAACATAAATAGATAAAACGCTCACAGGCTCTGAAGCTCCATTACCAGTTCATCACATTACGGTTGTGTAATGAGTTGAATGTGATTTTTCCAGTGGCGTTTGCGTGACCACGACGGCACACGTATGTCAGAGACAGAAACTCCGACCAGGCAGCAGAAAGTACAGTGGTTGTTTTGAGAGGCGAAATAAAAAAAATCAAATAAACAATTTAATAAATGAGTTATTGACTATTTTATCAGTCAACATACTGATGACAAGTTGACTAATCTTGCCCGTCCTAGTTATGCTCATTTGGCTGCTACTCTACATGCATAACTGCAGGTACGCCATTTCATCCCAGCCAGTCGAGGCGGATGGCGGCCCTCCCTGAGCCCGGTTCTGCCTGCAGTTTGCTCTCTGTTAAAAAGGGAGTTTTCCTTCCTACTGTCACCCCATGCATGCTCAGGCTGGAGATTGGATCATAGTCAAGATGAGAGGCAAGCTTCTGGTTTCCCTTAAATAGGTTATTTTTCATAAACTGGCTCAAATTAATGTCAGTGAAGCGTCCTGAGATGACATTGTTGTGAAGTGGCGCTTTACAAATAAAGTTAAATTGAAGTTCATGAGATATTTAGATGTTACAAACTTACCAAACATGCTCCCACCAACTGAGTGTAATGATCACGTTTGTTTTTTTCTTCCAGTGCACCAGTCTCTATATCTATTTAAAAAAGGGGGAATGAAAACATGCAAAGTTTCACTCTCACTACATGATATTTCAATTTAAGATGTTATGACTATTTTATTATTTAAAAAAGCTTCAATTTACCTAGTATGCTGAACACATCTGCTAAAATTGATGGCATGTCATCTCTGAGGTCCTGAGAAGAAAAAGACATGAATATTTTAGATTAGGGAATCAAATATAGCATTTTTATTTAAAATCAAAATGATTAAAAACACATTTTCCTTTAAAACTTTAAAAAAAAACAGACTGTGACACAATGCTTATTAATCAGTATAACAGTATTCTTACCATCATGTCACCAAGTACGCTGGCGACAAGGTCCAGCTTCAGGTTTCCCTGTACAACCTGCCAGCAGAGCTCATACAGAGCAGACTGTATCTCTGCAGGGTAAAACAGAAAAGGCATCACATTTGTCCTAAACAAATCACTGTGTTACATAAAAGAAGTATTTAAAGTGCAATTTGAAACTATGAAAGCTTTAAATGTCTTTCTGTGCAGGTCGACCTGGGCTGTTGTCCATTTATCACGCAGCTACTTTACAAACTTTACTCGGCCGTCGTTCTGCATTTCACACACTGCAAATCAAACCCGCCTGCTGTTCTCTGGCATCACTTTACCACTAAATGCCAAACAAAGTGGCTACTATTATTTAAGCTTGCATGTAAAGCCATCTCTAAAGAAACAACTGATGATGTTAGAGAACAGCTGGCTTCAGGAACAAAAAGAGGAAACGCAGGAGTGTTTTTAAAGAACACTCCGGCTATCCCAACCAAGATACCAACAAGTCAATGCAATGCAACCACGATAAAATAACAAAAAAAAAGTAGAGGTCATAAACCTTAAAGAAAAAAAACATCACAACCTAAAATTGTTCACTTTTAACTTAAAAAGTCATCTTGAATTGAGTCAATAAAATGAGCTGAGAACAGATAGCATGAGTAACGTGTAGCGCGAAGGACACAGATTTCTGTGCTTTTCTGAGAAAATACATGATATCATAAATATACACCTACAAGTAATGAACTAAAACATAAATTCCACTGAGGCATGAAAAATAATGGCTTAATCAATCTGTTACAATGATCACATTCAGCCACGTGTTTGTTCCTGTTACTATTCATCACCATTCATTGATACAGCTGTGTGGGAGCAATGGAAAACCTCAGTATGTGTCCAATACTTGTCAAATGATGGAAATATATAACAGGGATTTTAAAAGAAACGACTGGGTCACATCAAAGAAGCCAGATGTGTCACTTTTTTTATCAACAAAATCGATTCAAAGAATTCCTATTTCACAAAGGGTCTCGTGTTTATTTTTTCCTATTCTGATATGGATCATGGTAGAAATAATGATGAAGTTAGTCATGGTTTTCTTTGTAAAGGTGTAGCTGACATTCAAACATTCAAAATTGAATATGTTAACACAAGATCTTTCTCAGCTTACCTTTAATCTCACTTCCATGACTTGTCTTATCTGTAAGGTCTTTGCAGAGCTGTACACTAATAGGGAGGAAAAAAAAGATTACTTCATAAACTGAAAAGCTTATAGATAGATAGCAATTAATGTTTTCAATTTTAACAACTTAATACACCCATCACTGTCCATGAAAACTGGATAAAATTATTTAAATAGATATTTTCACATTAAACACCAGGCCAACACAACCCCCCTTATTAAAAATTGCACAGATACAGTATGTCATTAATAATAAAAAAGGATGGTTGGCAATTCATCTCAAAATAGCTGACATTTTATCAAAGAAAACCAAAAGAAATACACATATTAATCCCGCAGTTAACTAGTAATAAAATAACACTACACATTTTCATGTGCAGCGCTAAGACATAGGACTGCATCAATAACTGTCATGTTATGCGACACGCAGTACACACTGCATTTAGCATTCGTGTCAAGTGACATCTTTCTTAACCGACATGTTTTACAGACTCAACAGTAAGATGTATTTATGACCATTTTAGTTATTGTGTCATCAGTCACTGCTCAAGCTTACAGAGTGCACGTAGGAGCTCATGCACCTCCACGCAGGCCTCTCCTAAATATGCGAGGCCTATTCGCTTGAAGCAGCTAGCTCTGTGGTGGAGCCCATTGTGTAATTATATGCGTGTGACGGCTGCGATATAATGTTAGCTTTAAACTGTATTTTAAATAGCTAAAAAAAAAAACAACTTGCGCGTTCACCTAGCTTAATTTAGTCACCTCACAAAGGCATGATGTTGATTAAATGAAACGATGGTCTCCTATCTTCAAGGTTTCTAGGGTCAGACTAAAAAAAAATCATAGTTTAGAAATTAATATTATTTAGCATAATTCCACATGGAATGATAAAGGAATCAACGCGAGGCCTGAAGCCACAGATACCATAGACAAAGTTACCGCTAGCTTGCTACAACGTTATTCCAAGAGACGTTGTTTCCCTCCACAAGATTAGCTATTCAGTTTTGACATTAATGTCGGCTGTTGAAGTTTAAACACAATCACTTTTCGTTAGTGGGTTGAATAGTAACTGTACATAGTAAGAGAATGATAGCAATATGTTTTGGTAAATAGCAAGCCGGTACATCAACGTAGAACAAGTTTACTGTATCGAGTCGAGCTAGCTTTGGTAGCTATCGTGTTTACAAGCCAACGACGAGAAAGCTAGCCACTTTGTTAGCATGCAGGTATTGATCATTCAACAGTAGATGCAAAGTTTAAATGCTTCATTCCGTCGAACGCAGTCTATCACTTTTATTCCAAGTCGATTATATTTAATAGTATGTGCAGACTTTCAAACAATGGTGTGACAAAAGGTTTGTAAGCCACTTAAGTTGTTCGCTACTCCAACTCTTCGTTCACTAAAGCTAATACAAACGAAAGACTGGCCTTTTGGTGGTGATGCTAGCTACATCATATAAGCCATATTTATTATGAATACAAATAATAAGCCGTAGGTTTTATAACACTAAACTGATTTTCAGAACTACTCACAACTCATATTTTCCTGATTTTTCCCAGTTTTTGATCCAGTCAGCAGGGAGGATAATTGTCGCCATCTTCCATACACACGGCCCGGATGTCTAGTTCATCATCATGGCACACACAGGGTCAAATGTGGTGGTTAGCCACCGTTGCTAGCTCACTGATGCATGGTGGGATTGAGAGAACGACGCGGAGCTGAGTTCAATGGATGCTAGTATCGTTGCCTCAAAGAACAAGTTAGGCTTTTTTTTTTTTAGATTTAATTTAAAAAAAAAACTTTTATACTTTAAAAGAATAAACCGAATAAAACCAATGATGAAAACGATCATTTTTTAAAAATATATAAAGAACAGCCTGTAGTTAGAAACCTAAATCCCAGAAATGTGTCCTTGTATAAGTCATTCAAACCAATCTAAGACTTTTAAATTATTTAATTTTTGTGTATTCATTTATTTGTCCAGATCAAGACAGCATCATTCCTGCCAGCATCAAACCTTTGAAACAAGATTTTCTATTAATTACCTTTTATGAACAACCAAAATTGCATTTTCCCCTTCAGAATTTAAGTGTTTCTATTTCTTTATATTGTAAATAAAGATAAATGCCAATAACAAATCATTCTGACTAAACTGACAGGATAGCTTACATTTCTTAAACTACTAAACTAAACTACTGTTGGTGGATTGACAGTCATGTCATGAAATCATTACACAGTTTTAGAGGGTTTATTTTGATTGTTACATCTCCAGACATAAATACAAATATTAAAGGATGCAATGGGCACTTTGTAAATAGAATAAAAACACAAATTTAATATATGCAAATATTTAAATATATATAAAGATACAGATGTATGCACATTTCAGCAGTTCAATGCAGAGAAAAGTCCCATAATGACTAACTTAATGTGAATTTACAGGCATTTCTAAGATGTACTACTATATTTTTCCAATAGATCAGTACTACATAATCTGCTCTGGTTTATGGTGACATTCTGAAGAAATTGAGGACTTCTTTTAGCTACAATATCTTTCATAAAGCTGGTTTTTGGCAACCAGAGTAATACACAAAGAAAAAGAATCACAACAATCCACTGAGGAACAAAACAGTGGATGCATATTGTAAATTAGTGGGTTAATGTCAAAAAGTAACATTGCTGTTATAAAAACACTAACTAAAATTTCACACTAACAAACTGCAAACAAAAAGAAGCACCAATTCACATTATATAACAGGCTTGTAATAATATAACATACAGTTCTGACACTGTCATAGTTTACTAAGCAATTGCCGATTTATAATTGGCATAATTTGATATTTCATATATGCAACGGTGGTAAATCAAAAACAGCAGCACAACTGCAGACAAAACAGAAACATTTCTTATATCCTTTCCATAAAAATGTAATTGTAGCATATAAGATATGAGTTTCTATACAAAGGAAAAACAAGATATAGGAGTAAGAACATGTTCATAGTTGGGTCAAGATTTTATGAATGGCATTGCGGATGTTTCCTATAATAAAAATGTGATGTAGCCATCATTTCATCATATCATTGAAGCAATTCATTTTGCTCTGCACCCATCTGTCATCTGTAAACACAAACAGCTGGGCGTTTCTAGAGCAACACCATTACATATTAAAAAGGATCATTTTAGTATCTATGTGAGATAACATGATTAGAAATCATTCATTTACATTTGATTGTCATTACAAAATATCTATAAATCAAACTTATCTATAAGGTATAAAAGCAGAACACATTTCTAAAAAATACCATCACAAAGAAAATTTGTGGCAAGGCATTTTAACAGTATGACACCTCATTTCACATTATACGTTACTGTGTATATATTTCATTATATGGCTACATGCCATGCCAGAATCTACAGCAAGTGAACATAATATCACTGGCCCCGTTTACAACTTGATGTAGTAGCTGTGTAATAATCGCTGCTTTTATGAAACCTCCTTATGTTCAGTTGCATCAGAGAGGCATTGATTTGAATTAAAATGATTTCTTTTAGTATGGCTGTAAAATTACAATTGAATTGATTTTTCCACCTCTGTTACAAAGTGCAGTACTATAGCCTTAAACAACAAATACAAGGATCATAAAAGTTTTTCTAAGGCTTTTTAAATTCTCTCTTAAGATAATAATGAAATAATTTCCACTCTTGTGTATGTTAGACACTATGTATTTACATCAGAGAATTTTTAATCCACTGAATGAAAAGATTTAAATGTAGACAACACTACGGTGATACTGTATTGTATTTACGATTCAAACGGCCTCAAGCATCCAACAGGTCCCGTCCTGTCAAAGTGGAAAACCATGTTGCATTTAGGGCAAAAAATAAAAAAGTCTCTTCTGCAGTCTGACTGAAGTCCAGTGTGTGAAAGTAAGGATAAAATTCAAGCTCAAGTTTGCCCTCTAAACATTAAGAAAAAAGTGTTGAAGAGGCAAATGTTGGTGTCTCACAAGTCATTAGAAGTAGTTCATTTCACTGCACCCTGATGTTCACACAATGATCATTTAATCCTCCAAGGATTTTCATAACCAATTGTCCATTAATCCAAATATTGTTAGAACATTGAAACATTGAGGACCTACGGACAATAAAAAAAGATTCCATTAATTCACAAGATAGGAAAAACAATGTATCGCTTACACACAAAGCTAATTAGCTGTTAGCATTTTAATTTTTTGTAGAATCAATTTAGTGTATTTTTTAAAAAAAAACTGTTTTGTGATTCAGCAGCCCAGCATGCAGACAAATCTATCCAGCACTGAGAGGAATTTGCATCTAAGCTGCTAAAACTACAAGTCCATCCATCCATTATCTACTGCTTTGTCCCTAACGGGGTCGCGGGGGGGCTGGAGCCTATCCCAGCAGTCAACGGGCGAGAGGCGGGTTACACCCTGGACGGGACGCCAGTCCATCACAGGGCTAACACACAGAGATGAACCATGCACACTCACTCTTATGGGCAATTTAGAATCACCAATCAGCCTATCCCCAAGGTGCATGTCTTTGGACTGTGGGAGGAAGCCCGAGTACCCGGAGAGAACCCACGCTAACACGGGGAGAACATGCAACCTCCACACAGAAAGGTTCCCGGCTTGAGTCCTGCTCACACCAAGGCTCGAACCAGCAACCTCCTTGCTTGCTGTCTGCTCAGTTAAATCAGTCAGCTAATTATTACAGTAAAAAAAAAAAACACTAATGGTTTATAATTTCCAACAATTTATTTGGTTTAACAATTCAAGAGCAAAAGCTAAAGAGAGAAATTCTCACTTCAGAGCTAAAAGTAATTTTTTTAATACTTCTATGGATATCCAAAAATAGTAACAGACTCATTTAAACTTCCTTATTCCTGTTTTTTTTCAGTGCAGAAAGATTATTAATTAAGTAAATTTAATTAGATATGAAACGAAGCAAACAAGAAAAAGCAAGCTGAATGTCCTTACCGAGTCATCCATGATAGAAGAAGGATCAAAGTAGTCCGGTTTCAGTTCAGTCCTTTCTCTGCGGTTCTTGGACGCCGGCTGAAAAGTAACAGCTCAGTTAGAAAAATGAATAAAACACAATAGAAAAAATGCCAAATTACATCATATCATTTTTAACAAATAAACCATAGAATTATAATTAAGATGCATACGTATCAGATCAACATTATTACCAAATCAATATCCATCGTGTCAAAATCCATGCCCTCATTGATGTCCTCTAATCGGTCCTCTGACGACATCATCACATCTTCCACTATCGGCTCCTCATCATCCTCCATTAATCCAGACCCTCGCCGGCTGTAGCGCACCAAATGAAATGTGATAGTTATTAAAATGATAAATGTAATAAATGTTCTGCAAGGAGAAGGCTGTTTTACATGGCCTGCTGCATGTGGCTCCTCATCTTGGCGTAGTGCATGTTAACCCGCTCTTGCTGCTGACGGGCTTCAGCCTGTTGCCTCTGTGTTAACATCCATGTAACCTGGGTACTGTGGAACAGAGCACAACAGGAATAACTTGATGCAGATAGTTTCACTTCAGTAGCGCAGGACATCCTGAAACACATCAAAGTAGAAAGCTTCTCATACTTGTAGTCAATGGAAGCCTGGTGTTGATGGTGTGGTTGTTGCTGGAGAGGAACAGGCTGATGAAGATGATGCTCTGCTGGGATGGTGAATGCAGTTGTGTAGCCGTCCTCTGGCCTAATCTTCTTTGGGTCCCTCAGTACAGTGGAGGTGATGTGAGGTGAATGCATCATCAGTGGTGTAAGAACACTCTGCTCACGGTTCACCCAAACCGCATCACTGCTGCTGCAACTATTCTCCTCTTCAAACAAAAAACATCAATTATATTATTTGAAATCTATTAAATAAATACAATATAAACATTTAGGTTTACCCTTGTTTATTTGTTGTTATATTGTTGGGAATTATGGCAATAAATGCATTGAAACCTGATGAAAGTACAACAGTATTTGCACATCATTTTAATCACACAAATATTTTTATGCTCAATGAGTCCAACAGGAGTACAATCCAACAGATTATATGTGAAAGCAGCAGAAACACACTTTATTTTACTGCTCTATACGCTTGCTTGCTACAGTATCTCACACTACAGCGAACTTGATTTGGTTTGCATACAATGTACTTTAGCTCAATTACAGTGCATGACAAAAACAGAAATGCTGGACACTATATTTTATAAACTGTACTATATATACTTTATACTGTATACTCATGAAAAGTAGCCCACCATGTTTTAAATTCACTGGACAGAAAAGCGGCAGTCCCATGACTCAAAGTATGTCCATAGAAATAAGATTAAATAGAATATTAAATAAAATAGAAATAAACAGAGCTAGTCTACAATTTCAGAGCCGTTTTTGCAGCTTTACAGCTACTCAGACCTGAGTCTTATCAGAGAACGATGAGCAGAACAGGACAAATCAACTACATTCACAATGCTGTGGGAGGGCTTAAGCTTAATGGAAAAATGAAAATAAAATAATAATATTAATAAAAAAAAATCTAGAACGACGCTGCTCACCTTCAGGTAATTTTCTTTTGCTAGCAGCAGCTGGCTTGGACTTTTTACTCCTGATGGTGGACCCTCTACTGCTGATCCCACTGATGACAGACATGGTGTCATCATCCCCTCCAGCCTGCAGGGAGTTTCTGTATGAGATGAGGGGAAGCCAGCAGTCCTCTCTTTGAAGAGCCATCTGAAATGTCATGAATCGCTCCAAGTACATGTGACTGTAGAAGTTAGAATGAGAGTCAATGTTAGTCTTTTTCATAGCTCATCAAGAAGTCAGTGTTAACTTTACAAATTGTGCCTTGAACTTACACCGTCCTCTTGTCCTGACGAATTAGTTTGCTTGAGAACTCGCTCAGGATATCCAAAAAAGCCAGATTAAGTGGGGGCCCCCCTTCCCCTTGAGGACTAGGCTCTTTAAATGCAAATTCAATTCCATCCCTGAGAAAATACAAACGTTTTATCCATTAAAACATATATTATACGACAAGACAAGCTGAATTCCCAACATAAACACAACTCTTTGTTCTGAACGTCACTCACTTATGTAGCATAGCAATAGCCTCCCTCGTCTTCAGCTGATCCAAACCAAAAGTCAGCGAGAAGCGGCGAGCCAGCTCCTTAATGCCACAGAAGGCTGATGATGAGCGGTCGAAACTGAAGCCCAGCTCAGACAACATCTCATTAAACAACTGCAGAAAAAAAGATACAATTTTTACCATATTTACTGAAAGTTTAACAGGGTAAAATGACACAAGCATACAAGCAAAAAGGAAAATGATACAAAACGGTTTGTGGTCGGTTAATGCAGCTAGTCATCCAAACCCGTACTAAAAACACTGTAAAACACTGTAAACCTCATATCTTTCTACAGAGAATATAAATCCTTGTAGATAGTCAACTTTCTTTTGAGAACAAAACGTGACTGAGTCCCATCACCACATTATTTTTGCCGCTAAATGATGCCAGTTACACTCATAAATAAACCCACAAGTGTAAATGAGTCAAGACATCCCACACAGGGAAGGGGCTTTGCTGATAACTTTACCTTTTGTAGGCTCAGTACGAGTGTCTTTGCACATTGTATTTTGTCGATTTGTCTTGTTTTGCTCATCGTTTCCTTGATAATATCTCCATAATCATTGTAATACTGGAGAAAGACAGAGGAAACATTATTTTTTATTTAAAACAAAGAGATGAAGGATTTTTTTGTGTTACTAAATGATTTACACCTACTCTCATGTATTGTTTAAATATATCTGCTCCAGTGTTTATTTCAACCACATTATAAATGATTAGTTTGCAATAAGCAGCAAGGAGGTTTCTTCGTTTGTGCAGAGCCTCGATTTTACTGGCTTCATCTTCTTGCTGACCATCTGGAAAGAATCAAATGGAACAAAATCAATAAATAAAGTGAGGGTTTTAAAAGACATTTAAATAAGTGAGTAATAGGGAACAATTTTAGGTAACGGACTGCAACCTGTGCTGTTGTCATCATCCTGATCAATGAAAACTTGATCCAGGATGAAGTTGAGCAGCTCTGCCTGCAGAGAGGAGTCTGGAGTATAAACCAGACATTCCAGTTGTTCCCGGCCAGATGACATAATCTGGTGACTGAAGATCAGTAGCAAATCACACAGTATGGTGAAAGCCTGGAATAAACAACATTTCACTTAATAATAAAGTCAAGTTTTCAGCTGTCGGGGAAAATGGCAGCATATATAATCAAAAGAAGGAAGTTCTGATTTATCATCATCATCCCACCTGTTCTTTCACTATCGTGTTAATGCCATTCATATAACGTTGACATAATAGGCAGAAAGCTCTCATTTGCTTTCTCAGGGTCACCATATCACCCTAAAAAAAGAAAAAGAATATCTCAATTTCGCTGTTTAAAGCAGGTTTAAATAGTTTAATACTTTCAATTGAACAAAAATAATCACAACCTCAATTACAACAAACAGAAACGGAAAAAAATGAGTTTAAAATTATTTAAATCTATATACTAATAAAACACACCACAAAGAAAAGATAACTAAATGTTTAATATCTAAGTGTTTAAACTGATAAGGATAATTAATACAGCAAATATTCATTCATTTAGAATTTGATGCCTGAAACATGTTGCAGAAAAGCTGCAACAGAAAACACCCGTGTGTGTAACACTCTACAAGTGAACTGGTTAAAGAAGTTAATACATTTACCAAATCTACAGCATATGCATGTGAAAACAGAAGCTAAGCAACCAAAAAGATTAAAAAACAGAGGCAGTATATTTGCTCTGCCAGATGTTTTAAGCTTCAGGAAATGAAAATGATTAAAACCTGAAACATTTCCATTCCTAAAACAAAAAAAATACCTATTTTATTTTAATAGTGTAACCAAAATGTAGTAAACACAGCAGTAAATTATCAGTATTAACTGAGATTGCAAAATAAAATTAACCAGGAAAAATAACTAATTTGTGTTGATATTAAACTTTGAAAATGTATAAATAAATCATAGTTTTTTAATTTGCTGTGTTTTATCTGTTATTATCTGTATATAAACAATGTTCTCATGTTTACAAAAAAAAAAAATGATTCACTTAAATATACCAATAGTCGATACCTTGACTGAACTGCCATGTGAAGCCTTAGCAAGATGCCACAGGATGATGTAATGTGTGCACTGCATTGCATGAATCACAATCTGAGGGGAGCAAAATAAAGAGAATTAGAAAAAGAACAATGTTCAGTTTTTTAATAGAAACGGAAAAACATCAAGTCACAAAATACACACAAAGTGAACTAAATGGTTCCTGCAAAGCTATTTACAGTTAGCTTTCATATGTTGTTACATTAAGTTCAGCTTGATAAAATCATGAGATTTCTGTGACAACAGGATCATGGGAATAAGGAAGAAAGCAGGTGAAACTTAAAGACAATCAAGCTGCAATGTCAACTTAATCATTGACACAAAATAGTGATCTTTAGTTGCTTTAAACATTTATAGTTTCTGCAGCACGAAAACTAAAAACATTTTATATATAAAGTGTTTAACCCTTTATCTTGCACAAACTTATCACATTGTTCCACTAACAGTATATATCACGTTAGCAGGCTAAATATAGAGCATATTATTATATTAAAACAAGGTTTGTAGCTTAGAAAGAAAAGGAAAATACTGTAGTTACAGGCTGTTTACATTTGCCATGGGGTTCACATGGATAAAAAGTAAATACATGTGGATAAACATAGTAAGTGTTTAATGTTACTGCAGTTTTTTTCCCCATTCTGCAGTAATTTTACAGTAATTTGACAGACGCTTTTATCCAAAGCAACTTACATTTTAGCCTGGCTAAATTGTTTATTTTAATGATGAAGCATGAGGTTGCTTGCCCGTATTGGCCTTTTTAAGGCTAATCAGCTATGTCACGGAATATTAAACATTTGATATTAAACATTTGAGCTGGCAGCAAACTAGTAGCACGCCGTGCCATTACCCTAAAGTGGTTATTCTCAGTTGTTAATGGCCTTTTTTGTTGGTTTTTATGCACCAATTTCTTTCGGTAATTCTGGTAAAACGACTACGGTGAAAACCACGGAGCATGCACACTGCACCTGGACCAGTTGTCCCAGTTAGCAGTAAATATAAGAGTGATGAACTGCATTATTCAAATTAGGTCAAATTAGGTGTGACCAGCATATTTATATTTACTTTAATGTGCTTTTAGTCCCAATGGCTAAATAATTGGCATTTTATGGTGGTATTTGAACAATCTGAAAATTATTCTGCTTCTAAATAACTAGAATAATCCAACTGACTAAAACAGAAAACTTAGGATGCATTTACATCAGTGTAGTTTGCTAGACTCAGATTAGGGACTCTGTTTAGTTAGAGGGACTATATTCTGGACAGAGATTGTGTTCATTCTGCACTTCCTAAATTAATCTGATCTTTTAAAAACATATTTCACTTTCCACCAGAAGCACAAAAATAGCAAGATTTTAGTCGTCTGATTGAAGAGCTTTCTATCAGAACTTTTAAACAAATTCTTCCCTGTGCTTCCCTACGACAGATTCATCCAGAGCCATCCATCATCCCTCACATGTGTATGGTTGTTCTTGTGGTGCTGACGGTGGAGGCGGACCGAGACTGCAGCTTTGATCCGAATCAGAAGTTTATAAAGCATTCATAATAACACCCAAAGTGGCGTTTCCAAGCAAATGGACTCGGATTTGAATGAAAAAGGCTGATGTGAATGTGCCCTCAGAGAGCACTTCGCTACGCTTCTGGATTTGGAGTAAACACTGATAAATTTGCTCAGATGTAGCTGAAACCTGAGGAGAGAACTCAACTGTTAGTGCTGCAATACCTGTTCAGGCATGTCTCCATTCTGCAGGCCTGTGCTGAGCAGCCTGTAGTTGCTGGTGAAGAGATCCCATTTTGAGAGATCATGTGCACTGGAAGTAAAAAAGAGAATAAATCCCCCCAGAAATGACAAGGTATCTGCATTCATGCAAAAGCTACTTTTGATATCACACACTATGCAAGTAAAGCAAAAGCATCATTTAAATGTTTGAGTAAAACAAGTGATCATTAAATATTTCTTGTGAAATGCATTACTTGTGGAAAGCGCTGATCTTTTTAAGTGTTGACAAAATTTGGTAAGCATCATCCTCATCTGGTTCTTCACCCTGACAAACAAGAGAACCCCGTAAGAAACTGGAGCTTACCCTTAACTTGGCACCTGTAAACGTGCTCTAAAACAAACAAAACAAACTCCTCTGAGCACCTACCTCTTGCAGCAAGTCCTCCAGGAGTCTGTTAAACTTGTCTACCAGTTCATCGAGAAGTTGCGATCGAGCAATGTCCACACGGTTAAAGATGGTGAACTCTTCGTTGCATAGATAGTGGTAGGTGGTAGAGCAGGCCTCCAAGACTTCAGTGTCTGTGTGCTTATCCAAAACCTCCCAGATTTGTCGTAACAAAGCATCCAAATGCTGAAGATGAAAACAGAACGTATTCTCATTGGTATTGAATATAAGACACTTAAAATGTACAGGTGTACAAAAAAACTTGCAGAAAAAGCTGGCAAACCTTTTCTAATCGGCCTGTAGTATAGATGTCAAGATCAAAGTATTTTGGTATTTGTAACAGATTGGTCACCTTATCAATATCCACACAGTACTATTGGGGAAAAAGAGAAAGTTTGTTAGTAGTTAGAATTCATGCTTATTAAAAATAGTCAATTCTGAGGATACTTTAATGCTGAACACAGTCACCTTGGCTAATAACAGCGGCAGTGCAACTGCAAACATCTCTGTGATCCGTGTCCGATCATCCAGCTGTGTTTTCTTTTCCTTTGCAGTCAGGACCTAATCCAGCCACAAAAAACTACATGAAAACATTCAAAAAAGAAAATAAATCCTCAGTATGTGGTGAATGACAAGCTGATACTCACCCTCTTTCCTGTACCTCGTCCTACAGGTGGATGACATTCACAAGCTTGCCGAATGGCACAGAGCATAATCTCAACCAGAGCCGTTTCCTGCCGATCGTTCAGGGCTTTTAAAAAAACAAAAAACAACATTACATTAACTATTTCATAATGTACTGGAAAGAAATAATTTAGGTAACATTAGATGATCAAAGTCCTCTGCGTGTACGTTGGTTCCTTGCCTTCCTCTCCTGGCATTGGTTCATCCAGCAGTAAGCTGATCATGGTCTCCCAGTCCTTCAACAGCTCTGAGGCACACTCCCACAAGCTATCCACCAAGTAGGCTCCATGTTCATGTAGCTGTAAACAAACAAATGCCAGTGCAAATAAGAATACTACAAATATATTTGTATAAAGTAGATTTCTACAGCAGCACTCAAAGCTAAAACAGAAAAAACATTATATATGTAAAGGAAATCTGTTTTTTACTCATAAACTTAACTATGACTTAATTTATTTAGATTCTTATTTATTTCTAAGCTGATTTTATTAAGGTTAGTAGAATGATTTTGGCACCTCACTCTCCAAGAAGAAGAAGACGGTAGTCTTTATGAGACTGCCATTCAGGCTCTGTCTGCCCCTCCTGGGTAAGCCCTCCTCTTCGGGCCCTCGATGGCTGAAGAGCCTTCAATTACCACAACAGAGAGGCTGTTAAAATATGCAATAAAGGAAGCAGGTATAATAAATATTTAATGCCCTATTGGGATGCAACAGTGCTATAGGGATACTGCTAACTTGCCACACACCAACCAAGACTTTTTATCTTCAGTTTATCAACATAAAATTTTATTTTGACATTTCTAGACTCACTTTTTAAACAGAAATTCTCCTGCAGAAACGGCAATGGGTCGGTGTGCCGAGTAAACCAGATGATATACACTCTCACAGTCCTCTGCTGTTAGGACCTCATCACTACTCCTGGAAGGTTAAAAATATGTTGCTAATTATTTTGTCAAAAATAAAATTGAGTAATGTGTTTTGGGAATCGATATTAAATTAACATTATATTATGAATATTATGAATGCAAATGATATCTGTGAGGTTGACGGCTGTTCACATGAACCAAAATATGTCAAATTGGAATATGTCATTAAAAGATACATCCATATGATTCCAAGGTTTGTTCAGAAAAGAAATAATAGTATAAAAATAAATTATTCTGTTGTATTTTAGAGGGAAATAAATGACTCACTGCAAGACAAGAGTCAGAAGTTTAATAGCTTGCACTGCAACATCGTATTCCTTGTCCAGAGTCATGGAGACGATGCGATCCTGTTACAACGGGAAAAAATCTTCATTAACATCAGTTGCTAGAATAGATACATTTACATCAAGGTATTTTATATATTTGCATTATCTGCATATAAATATGCAACAAGTGTACATTTTAGTCACCTTGAAGCGACTTGTGAAGAGCTCCAGCCGCGAGCTGAGATCTCTACTGTAGTAGAGACCTTGCAGAGAAGTTAAGCACTTCAGCCGCACCTCTCCTTGCTACGATGAGAGCAGAAATATTTACTGTATTTAAATATAACCTGAGCTCAAAACCTTTACTATGTATCATTATCATTAACATATAATAAGTTAGAGAATGGGATAAATGCTCTGACACTTTAGATCGTTCATAAAAGTTATAGTTTAAGTACTCAATCCCATGAGTGACCATGTTAACAAGCAACCTCAACTGTTTGGCTCATAATGTTGCAAAGAAAAATTAAATGTCTAACACCATGATAAAATTGCTGCATCTTACTGCATCTACTTCTAAATGAGACTAGACAGTTGTTCCCTTGAAACCGCTGTCTCCGAAACAAATACAAACACACACACACACTTCCAGTTAAGACAGCGCATTACTGGCAGAAAAACTTCTGCTGTGAAGTACTTTTGTGAACTACGACTTCACTGCAAAAACTGGAATCTCAGTAAGATTGGACAT
The DNA here is from genome assembly GCA_037177335.1 of Kiunga ballochi. Taxonomy (NCBI): domain Eukaryota; kingdom Metazoa; phylum Chordata; class Actinopteri; order Atheriniformes; family Pseudomugilidae; genus Kiunga; species Kiunga ballochi. The sequence goes on along the minus strand of JBAMIG010000016.1, from coordinate 6,177,794 downwards.
TTTAACATCTTGCATGCTTGTTTTAAAAAAGGTAAGATCATTTTTCTGACTTAGATTTTTAAAGATTTTTTTACTGGATTTGGGAATTCTTCACAAGCCAAATGTTCTTGATCTGTTTGCAGATGATTTTTTTTAACAATTCAAGGAACATTTACCTCATTTCTGTCTATTTTTCTTGTTTTTTTAGGCTTTGTAGAGTAAAAACCTTTGATTTTAACATATTGCAGTTTATCAGCTATAGGCTGAAGAACACTAATGAGGAACTGTATAAAGCAAGACGCTTGGAGGAAGCAACTCTTCTCTTTTATGTCCACACATCTAGAACAGAGTACAACCCTAAGTTTGTAGGGACTTTTTAAAGTCCTGCTCTCCCAACAAAAAGCTAATCTGTGGGTTAACTGTACAGTAATTTGTCTAAATATGATTACTTAAATAGTGAAAGACATTCCTGCAAGTAGCTTCAGTTATTTATGCAACATCAGCTGTTAATTTTTGTAAAGGACAGCTTTGCATCTTTCCTATTGATTTTTACTCATTTATTTTGATTCAGCAGGAATTTAGTCAAGCTCTAAGAACTACTACTGATGGAATAAGAAAGTAAACAGAGACTGTGGGAGCTGCTTTTGTTTGTTATTTTAAACTTTAGTACCATAACAACCTGATGAGAAAAGGAAAGTAGTCAGAAACATGAAAAATGTGGAAAACCTGAAATGGTCTAAATATTTACGGTAAGAAACTGTTCACTCTCTTCCAAAGTGCTAAAAAAATCCAAACTATCTGAACTCCTTTCAGTTTTCATTTCACTTTTCATCTCTGGCACTGCTACATAAATACCTTTCCCAACATTTATATTTTTGTTTACTCACCTTGTCATGCATTGTCCAGCCAACGTACTTCAAGTAACTGTCATTAAGGAAGGCATCGCTGTAGAGCTTCATCCACACTCCTATCTCCTCGATACAGATTGCCCGGATTTCAGCAATAGCATCACTGAAAAAGACAATTCACTTTGGTTATTGGCTCATGCTAGGGAGCTTTAATATATATATTTTTTTTTTTTTTTAACCAATATCCAATTAACAGATGTTATCCAACTCTTAAATACTGATAACGACTGACCCCCCCCCCCCCACCCCCTCAAAAAATGTTGCAGCAGATTTGATCTGTGCAACAAAACACGTGGACAAGTTCACTTCCAAGCTCCTCATGCTGCAAGCAATGCCATAGTTTGACGCCACAAACACATTTTGGAAACTATACATGACATTGCCTATATTTTATCGTTTTCAGTTAAAAGATTTATCTAAAGAGTTTCATATATAAACATATATATGTATTTACATGTTGTGTAAAAGTTGTCATTAAAAAAAGGAAAAATCAAAACTAATTTCAATAATACCCAACATCTGTAGGTCATACTACACCATTAATCTAAATTTAATTAAAAAATAATATGCAGTCATACCATCAATCGCAATAACCTCCCACTAGAGGGCGCCAAAATGTTACATATGAAAAGTAAAAGGTCTTTTCCTTCAAAGACGAGTAAAACTAGAAATTCCTACAAACAAGTCAGTAAAGAAATTTACGTACCGGTATCTGTGAACAAACACTCCTTTAAAAATGGCATTCATCATGTTCTCAATTTCATCTTGATTTTCTTGAAGCTATAAAAAAAAAAAAAGACATACTTTTAGTTTTTTTTGGCTTTTTGTAATGATTTCATGATCACAAATGACAACAACAACAAAACCCCCCCCTGGGTTTTGCAGAGAAAGCTTAGTGTAATTATTTCCCCATTTACTGGTTTTCTCTGTGAAAATGTAACTTACTACAGTTTCGTTTCTCAATTTCATAATGCACCTTTAAACGCAGAAAAGGCACTTGAAGTTAACCTCACTGGATAATAACTTGCACAAGTTTCACCAAACTTAAATGTGAATTTAAAAAAATAACAGGACAGTTGCAAAGATAGGAAAACAAATTGTGCCCTTTTTATATTGCAAGACTCTCCTTGTGCAACACACATGTTTAAATAGGAGTTTTATGTTACCAAATCAAGCACACTAAACAAAAAAGCACAATAATGTGTGTTTAAAAATGTCTTCAAACTGTAGAGTCTTATATTTTGCTGCAAAGTAACAAGTACTTATAACAGCAAAACAGCAAAGTCAAGTACCTGCCTGAAGCAAAGATATACAACCTAACACTTGCTTTTGCAGCTGAATGTCTCAATGAGTGTGTTTTGCTTCAAGAAAGCCTCTTTTCCACAGCGAGTCCTCTGAGTCAGTTTTACTTTATTACCTGTAAATTCCTTGCTTTCAGTGTATTTCACATTTTTAAACTGCACTCTGTCGGTGCACGCCAGCTCTGGTGTTTGCATATTCACAGTCACAGTGGACAGATTTGTTATGATTCTGTCTAATCTCTGGATCACACCATAACTTAAAAAAGCCTGATTTGCTTCTTGCATTTTAATATCAAACTGTCACATTCATTTAATTGTGGCAAACCAGATAGTAACCAGTTCATTTAAAATGGATTTATTTCTGCCTTTTTAATGATCAGTGAAGCTGATTGACATTTGATCTCACCTCTTTCCTTTTCTGTAACAGAAGCTCCAACCTGTCATTTGCACGTTTGGCCATGACTTTGTTCCTTTCTGCCTCATACTGTCTCTGTGTGTTGTCCATGTTGATGCTCAGGTTCAGGGCAACATTTACCAAGGCTGTCATCAACTTCATGGCTGCAAAAGACAACAAAAGTTCAACATTTCTGGAGGAAAAATGTATCTGAGAAGAACATACAGCTGCTTGGAGAGGAAATGCACAGCACTGCAGATACACTGACCTGCTAGTGTGCTTGTATGTCTGAATGCCCTGACCTGTGAGTCAGACAGGCCGGTGAGAAGTGAGATGACAGTGTCCATCATATACTCGTCGTAAATGATGCTGTACTGACACTGTCGTACAAGGACTGAAATGAAGTCACAGAAGTTTATCCTGAATTTCTTCCACAGTGGTCCTGAGAGTGTTAATGGATAGTCACCGCTGTCCTGTTTGATCATATCAGACAAACACGTTCAGGTCAGGAGTACCGCATCTATTTAAAGATTATCTATCTTGATAAATCTGAGTAGTAATGTAAAGAAGAATAAAAACAGTACAAATCAATAAATTAAATTCATTAAAAGCAAAATAAGTTATATGTACAAACATCTTTTATGATATCTGGTTGCTGCACAGATTTGCAATCCATTTACACAAATCAAGTTATATAAATATGAAAAACAAGCAAAGAAGACAACAAGCCTACATTACCTCATCAAACTCCTCTGTCATCTTTCGGATGATTTCCGAGTTTTGCATATTTCTGAACATCTCTTCGCTCACAGCCCCTATGCAAGGAATCACACTTCAGCTAATTTCAGAAAAAGGATTTTCTTCCAAGCACACACACATAATGCCAGATCTTTACCTTTACAACCAGAGCACTGAATGAAGAAGTTGATTAAGTCTAAGAGAGCAATGTCCCTGTCTTGTTTATAGGCCTCAATCCAGTCATCCACCACAGACTAGAAAGAAAATAAAAAGAAACAAAAGCACATAACATTTTGCAACTCAATTCATGTAAAACTGATAGAAATGTTTGATTACTTTAAAGTTTTTAAAACAATAATAACCCAAACACAGCATTGATTCACTGGGAAATTAGGAATTAGAAAATTATCCCAGTTACCTACAAAGCCCATAATGGTTTCGTCCCATCTTATTGCTCCCTATCAACAACAATAAAATCTTCATTCTCAGACCACCGGCCTTCAAGCAAATCTTAGATTTTCTGCAACTATATTGAGAAACAAAATCTTTTATTTGTCTCTCACTCTGGAACCAGCAGGGGGTAAGTGCCGGACACAGAACCAGCCAGGATTAAAGACAAGATGTAAAACTTAGAATTGGTAAAGCATACTGTTTATTCATTGCTTTTCAGTTATTTTACTAAACTTTTTTTCTTTTTAATTCCAGGATTTTCCTTTTATTATTTACAACATTTGATCTTTATTGAATTAATTTGTTTAAAATTGTTAACCTTAATAATCTTGTGTCAGGGTTTTCCACACAGATGAACGTGTGATGTAGGGCCTCCTACATCACACGTCGGAGACACATTTTTAAAATAAAATCATTTATATAGTGTTCATTCATAGCCCTCCTATCATTCTCGTTCTCACACAGAGAGAGTGAGCGAGAGAAATGTGCATACATGGCAGTGTTGCGCGGATACACTTTGACAGAAAGTAATAACATTAAAATAATCTACAAAATCTGGCTCCTGATCACTTATTTTGAAAAGCTAGGCCATGCTCTTGATGAGTTTAATCATATCCCGATTTACTAAAATAAAAGTTACATTCTAGTTTTCTGTATTTAAAACAAAGTAGGCTGTAATGTTGATGTAGTAGCAATTTAACATGACAAACCTAGATTTTTGGAATAAGTCCATTTTATCCCACTTCAGCAAGTCATTAATAATGGCTCAGCACTCATACCATTATGATTTCTCACTTATACACAGTTTCATCACAGATATGACAAACTGATGATGTTGCAAACATAAAATCCCTTTTTAAAACATCTTTATTTGTGACTCACAGTTACTCATTGTGGGTCTAACAGAGCATCACTGGTATGTGTACACACTAACAGCTGATTGGTCCAGTCCTCCTCTCCACACAAGGGCATGATGCCTAATGAAGCTAATCCAGAGCAGCGAGACATTTGACACAGAGAAGATTATCAATGACATCTAGAATTTACCAAAGGTTAGTATGATCCTTTGCTCACCAGCTCAATAATACAGAGGAGATGGAGCAGCTTGATTAAGAGTCAGTCTAAAATAATGTTTAACAATCAAATGGATGTTTTTACATTTTACTTTTTATTTATCGCTACAAAGAGACTGATATTAATCGATGTGTTGAGTCTAGTATTTTACAATTTATCACAGAATCTACAGATTGCCACTAAAGGAAAAAAATACATTTAAAAAGTACATTTTAATATAAATCTAGTGATTCATTTTCAGGTTTTCCTCTAACATCTGTATTAGAAAACTAATTCTTCTGGCCTGTCTAATGTTTGGACTGGGGTGAGAAATGAAAGCAGAATTTAATTTCTCTTAAAGAATTTTAAAAATTTGACTAAATCATTTCAAATGCTTCTTCATGCTTTAAAATAGCCTCAGTAGGCGACTCTGAAAACAATAAATAAGCATGTAGATGTATATTTAATATGTAATGACCGACTCCACTGACCGCCATGACATCACAACACTATTTCCTTCACGCTGCAGCGATACCATCACAAAATGCCAGTACTTAGCATTTAAGATGTCTTATTCGTGTTTAATAAAGGCGTCATGCAAAGTTGAGCCGAGATGAGAAGCAACACTACCACAAACACGTTGAGAGGAAAGGCAATGCAATGAGAACTGAAATAAAAACATCCAGCACCTACCTGTGTAGCACTCTTCCCCATTTTAACCACCTCAAATAGGGTCATTTTCTCCATCCCATTCTCCTGATGGTGGCCATTCACCCATCCAAGCCCTGAAACCCTGCCTGCTCCCCCAGCTTTGGTCTTGTCGCCCGTCGCCTTTTTCCCCCTCTTCGCTCCCTGATGACAGGAATGGTGTTTTAGTGGGAAATGGAAGCATTATTGTAGTATAGCAACTCTTAAAACTAGTGACACTGTGAACAGAGAACATTACCTGATCACTGGAGAGCAAAATGTGCAACTAAAATCACATTGGAGACATTTGGTGCAAACAGCACTTCAGTATTCATTTAAATACCAGTCAAAGTGAGCCACAGTATAAAATCACTCTGAATCCTGTGATGCACTGGAAATTAGATGAGGCTGTTTTATTGACTTCCACCCACTGCATGCTGGGTGTAGTGTACTGTTATGGTAAGCCTGTATGACCCTTTACACATATTAGCTGGCACAGAAATGTGAGAAACGTACCATTCCCTTTCCTGCCTTTGCATTTTTTCCATCGGGATCCTCAAAGTCGGTATCTGAAGACAACTGTGATTCTGCCTCTCTGTGCATAACAAATAGATTCATTACAACCACATAGAAACGCTGAAACAAACAAATGTGGTCAAAAGTAAAGCATGACAATGTAGGTGCACCACAACCACAAACATCCTCTTCTTACTGAGTAAACTGAAACTCTGCGTGCAAATCTTGCGCTGCTATCATTTCTTCAACATTTTCTGGAACTTCTGGATTAAGTGCTGAACTGCTCTGGTCCCCAAGCAAGAAAGTACCTCTTCAGCAACACCTAAAAAAATGAAATATTTATGAAGAATCAGTTTATAAACAGTAGTATACTGTAGGAGACATAATGCAAGGAAAGGGACAAAGGGAGGATATGTAAAATAAACTTTTAACCTGTCTATTCTTATTATTAAGGACTGATTTAAATGAGAAGAGTGGAAAATGGGATCATTTCTTTAGGCAGAGATGATCAATATCAAACAGCTAGCATCAGTCTTCAATCAACACACCAAGTTAAAGAGTCTGAATTGCTTTGCGATCAGAGGACCGCTAAGCGTTTATAGCTGGCAGCTTGCTTCCAGATCATTTAGCATCCTGTAAACTTAAGTAAACTTGTCAATAGTTGCAGGAAATCTCATTATGTTTGCATTTTGTCTCATAAGTCAAAGTAACTAAACTCAGTGATTTGTTTAGAAACATGTAGCATTTTTGTGATTATGGGATTAATTTGTTATTCACATTGCTTTTACATGTTAAAAGACTGGGAACTCTACTGTATTATATTGCACAGCTAAACAGTTTAAGAGTTTATAACTGGTTTTCTAATCTAGAGCTAGAGTAGAGTGGGTAAGAGGATTGTGTATTTAAGAAAAGCAAAACCCACCTCAACCCACTATGTACATGTTATCAATAATTCCTTCTACATGTATATATCTGAAATTAGCTGCCATTTGGTGCTGTATCTAAACTTTAGAGTCAACGCTTTTCTTAATGTCACAATATGCTCAACTTGAGCAGCTCACTTATTACAAAGCTGATTAAAACTAGAGCCACTTTGAGGACTGCCTAACTGTACTGGAGGTATACATAAGATCCCTTACAGAGATTTGTGTGCTGTGGGCATATTATTAGAATCTTTTTCTGACATAATTACAGCCAATGGACACTGAGTAGATATATTTTGTGTAAATTGAGTTGAGGATCACTGCTATAATACTTAATTTTTCCTTATATAAATTGTACAAACTTTTGGTGGAGACAGCAGGATTGTGGGGTAAAGAAGAAGAGCAGACTACTGCCAAGTTTCTGAAACCTAATTTTGCATAACTTTCATTCAGGCTTATTTCGGTGGTTAATACATGTTTCAGGAATGAGGAAAACTCAAAATGCAGAATTTGTTTGGTTTTTTCTTCAGGCTTTTAGTTGAGCAGCAGGAAGTTCAACTAATTGTAATAAAGCTCTAGTCTGTTTGTTACTCAGCAGTTATGGTTTAATCCACAGAAAAAAAACAAACATGCATAGAAAAATATTACATTACCAGATTTTCAATGAATGAGGCTGAAGGGTACTTTATGGTTTAACTGTCTACAGGTAGTGAATAAATACAGGAGTACCAATGGGCAAAAAGAGGTTTTTACACTTCAACTAATTTTTTTAGCCCATGCTAAAAAGAATATTAGGGGTCTTATTTAATAAGCTGACAATAAACCAACAGGTTATGTCTGGTGTGTCAGAAAATGCTGACCTTGTTTCTCAGCATGTGCTCATCGTTCTCTTTTGCAGAAAGGGTTAACAGGTTAAACATCATCTGTCATTGACATGGCTCATTCTGATTAGTGGGTCAATGCAGTAGAAAGGGGATAACCACAACAGTATGAAAACAGATCACTTAAATGCTACAAACAGCATATTTTCATTTGTTGAGTTTGTTTCTTTATATAAGCAATATTATTATAATACTCTGACTATGTGGACAAAGCAACTCAGGGCCTACTGGCAATCACAATACAAGGGAGACAAGCTATGTATGACATAAACAAACCCTTAGATGTTTTCGTTTTCAAAATTACATGATAGTAAATTATCATTAAGTGTCTTCAAATGCTCAGTTGTGTGATAAAAAAAGGTCAAGATAACTGAATTGCCTTCATGATTATGTGTCTACCGGTGCTGAAGAAGAGCAGACGCTAATCTTATAAAAACTTATAAAATGTTACCTGTAAGGTAAAACACAGGCAATGCTGTTATTAGTAAGCACTTAAATAAAAAGTCAAACATTAAGCAAAAATGCAACATCTGCAATGATATTTAGCAGATGATATGAATAAACAAAAAAAAGCCATTTGGGATTCCTCTTAATGATGGTAAAACTCCATCGCATGAAATCTGATCGTCTTATTTTGCTTGTTGCAGACTATCATTTAGTGACTGCTGCTGGAGAGGAAGAGGATAATTTGGTGAGAAATAAGAGCACTGCAGGAGTCCAGTCTCAAATTGATTCAGCATAAGAAGGGATGTTAAACTGTTCACACCAGAAAACAAGGTTTATGCATTTATCCTTTAGTGTGTATGTGTATATGAACACGTACATTAATGTAAATATGTTTTAACGTGAGTGTTATGCTTAGTACGAGATTAAGGACATTTTCAAAATAAGGCAATTAGACAAAAAGTCTTGCTATAGAGAAGCTTTTGCTTTGCATAAATCAGTGACTTTGCGTTGGAGCTGGTGTTTTTATTTTTACTTGGAGGAACATGTGGGGAAATGCTTGCAAAACGGGTAGTAAAGCCAGGCTAATAAAAAAAGACAAGCTCTTGTACGGTACAGACCAGGGCACTAGTTTTTGATTTTTAAAGCCATAAATGAAGACAAGTTCTTCCACAGTAATTACTGTCAATAAGTTACATAATGTTGCTAAAGCATGAATGGCACGTGACCATGCTGGAAACTTCGAGCGCTTTGAGACTTTAAACGAGTTAATTACGCATCACTTCTGACAGGCGCATTGTATACTTCCTAAGTACAACACAGGTACAGATGTTTGGGAGGCTGCTCCCTGCTAACTGTCATGTCTGTAGACGTGCCATCTTTATGACGGCTAAGCAGACATTCCTAAAACGACTGTCAGCAAATACAAATGCTAGTCTAAGACAGTCACGCTTCAACTGATAAACTACCTTAAGAACATCTTATTGACTAATATGTCGGCTCAAAGTTAAGGTTCAGACTTATTCGGGATGTTGACAATTCATCCACATCAGAATAGATGCTAGCTTGTCTAGCATTACCGTTAGCAGAAACTGGTTAACAGGACTATTAGCATACCAAAAACCAGCTGGAACCAAAACGCGGGATTATTTATTGAGTTTATTTTAAAGTATATGGATAGGAAAGTATTTATATAACAATCACTGCAAGTGACACTTCGCCCAAGTGCCTTGTCAGTAACTAAATACAGCAGCATCAATGACAAATTCCTTAGATGTTAACGTTAGCTATCCGCCATTTTACAACTTACCTCGTTTTAAGACGGACAGAAACCAAACAACCCAGGCGTTGCGGGTTTTGTACGTGAAATGTTTTAAACAATTCTTTGTACAGAGTGGCACTTTTCTTCTTTAAAAAATAATGACAATTTTTTTAGCTACAGTTAAGAAGCTCCTTGGTGGCTAATATAGCAGGGTACAGTGTGTATTTTCCTCTTTATGCATGCAACACACACACCACCTGTCGGCGTTAATGTGAATTACAGACTGAAGATGTCATGCTCTCTGTCATTCCAGCCCCTGGCTTTTTCCTAAATCTTCAGCCATATAAACTATCAATCAACAAAAACCCGGCGGAGACATCGCTATGAAACATCGCAGCAAACATAATTATTAGATTTTTACAAGTCTATTGTAGAAATATATTAAACTAATATGCTATTTTGATTGAATGTGAGTGATTGAGTGGCCCATAGCAACTTAAAAAAAAATGTCATCCTGGAAAAAAAAACATTACATTTTGTTTTTATTTCTTTATTGACATAATTATTTGAAAATACTATATAATGAGGAATGAGTGGGACCTTTCTGGCAGGGGCATTTTTCTTAAGCTTTCATATTTGACTCCCTTGTAGAGTAATTAACACTCATATAATAATTTATGTTAACTTCTGATCATTCCTGCCCATCCTTGTGGAGTAATTGTAAGCCATTCCCCTTGATGGATCTAGGGTGCACCCCGCCTTGTGCCCAATGAATTCTGGTATATATTCTGGACTCCAGCTACCCGCAATCCTTCACTGGAATAAACATGAGTGGGTGTAAGCCATTCCTCCTGCATTTTGCATGTTGGAAGATACCAAACATTTATATTTAATTACAACTTTTTCAACAGTCTTTAAGAGACCAACTCATATTTGTGTCTGGCTGCATCATTTACTTTCTCATGAGTAAGTTCAGCAGAGATAAACTGTATTATCTTATGAGTTATGTGATAAATTCAGAATTAATTGATTAATTTATGGTGGTGACCCACCCTACCCCACACATTTCAACAGAGGCCAAAAACAAGAACTTTGCCATCACTCACAGATGCTGCAATAAAATGCTTCCTTCTCTTTAAATAAGAAAGTCTGGTTTGCACAAAACATCTTCCACCATGTTGCTGGCTTTTACATACGATGTAGGCTATTTTTTTTTTCTTAAAATGATTAATGCAATGTAATAGAGACACTTTTGATGAACTGAAGTCACTCAGGATTCTTCTGTGATCTCATGGATCATCACTTCTTCTTGAACTGATAGTTTACAACACCTGGTTAGGCAAACTGGCTTGAATTTTTGACATTTCTTCACAGTTACAGTTTATTACTTAACTTCTTATACCCCAATCTTTGAAAGTTTTTGTTAAAAAAAGTCTCTTTTGAGTCATTTTTGTCCAGAGATATAGAAAATTCTGCAAGATAAATAAAAGATAGACAAGTAAATAAAGTAATCAGAGCTCTTAATCGTATTACAGCCATGTTTTAAAGGACTGACATGGAGAAGGAAGTAACCAGTGTTTATGTGGCAGTGTACACACTTAATGCTTGGTGGAATAGGATAACAATTTCAGTCTAAAGAAATAAAGATTTTCGGTGGTAAAAAGGACAAAACACTAGTATTTCTGAATGTTTTATTCAAAGACAAAATGAAACACTTTGACAGCTTTGATATTTTATTGTTCCGTTAATCAAATCTTACAAGTTTTATAAGCTGTATGTGAAAATCCATTATTTTTGGTTATTGTGCCTAGTTCTACAATCCATGTATTTCCTGTTATGTCAATATGCACTTATAAAGTATGATCCACTGAAAGCCATTTTTTCACGAGGGTGTTGAAGATGTAATGGAAACAGATGTGAAGCAGTGTCAAAACAAAAAGAGAAATCAGGTGAAAAAGTGAAAATTTAATAGTTCAGTCATGCTTCGAAAATAATAATAAAAAAAAATCCTGGACAGATTTTATCTACATGAACTCATGGAGAAAACTATTTACTGTCCCCTCAGGTGTGTCCTCCACAGGAAGTCCACGGCAAAAAGGGGGAATCACAAGGAGATCTGGTTCCTTGATCTCAAGTTCGACTTCCATGTTGCTGTAAGAAAAGTGATTCAATATTTAAGTGAAGATTTATCCAAGAGGTTCTATACTTGTGTCTGATCTGACAGATCAAAGAAACAAATCACAAACCTGAAAAGCAATGTTGTACCGTTGATTAAGTAAAATGTGGACACAGGCAAACATCCCATGGTAACACATGTAGAGTAGTAGCCTATGAAGAACACCAAAATAAAGTTTTAATGGATTTCAACATCACCCATAAAAATATGTTTAAAGAAAAAAATAGAGTATCACCTCTACCTTTAGTGTGTGGGATTGACCCTGTCCAGATATTGATTTTTAACCCCTCGCCTTCAATGGATGCACTCCCAGAGGTCATTGTGGTGAAAAACTTGGCGTCATCAGGAATATCTAGCGGGTGCAGGGACATTTGAAGTTTTTTTTTCTCACAGCTCAGGTTTTTGCTGTCAATCTCATAGAAAATCCCCTGTCAAATGTACACACAGATTCACACATCCATCCAAAAACAACAACAACAACCACCACAAAAGCCCCAAAACAAACAAATACTTTCAAGTTATTATTTTTTTACCTCTTCAAAGAACATCAGCAGATCCAAACCAAGTGATGTGTTCGTGGGAATGCTCTCGTTCGATCTGAACCGTAGTTTCTTGCCCATTGAATCGAAAGTGAATGCACCATTTGCAATTATATTACCATTTAGGCTCATCTGTTTTAATTCAAAATCATCCAATTAGGCAGAAAAGAGGAGTTTGATTTTTAAAGAAGACATTACAATAAAATGGCAAATGGAAAATGGCAAAAAATATGGACTTACCACACTCATAAATCCTGTCATATTGTGTGTATCTGAAAGATAATTGGCAGTTAGACAGGAAAAACATCGGCTACGACAAACATACTCAGTTCCTAATCAAGTTTTTACTGTATAAATCTTTAATTTATAATGCTATGAAGACGCCTACCATGTACAAAACTAAAATAACCAAGAGAGATATAAATAAAAATTCTTACGACAAGGTTGGTGGTGATCTGCATACGTTCTGCCAGTTAAGCTCATGAAGACGAACAGCACAACAGTTACATACATTTTTTTGGTTCAAAGGGCGTCACAAAGCAATGTTACAGATGGCAAATACAGAACCATACGCGCATCTAATTTTCAGAGAACTCACTGCTGCTTTTATAAGACCAGAGATGGGCACGTACTACAATTGTTGCATAAAGAAGACCCAGGATGATAACCAACCCCCAACTTCAAACATCAAGCTGTGTAAACATGTCAGCTTCTGACCATGTGGGTTTTGGCCTTACTAAGATTTATTTTCCCCCCTTTTTGCTTTTCTGTTTGATTATGCAGCTGTATTTGAATGTTTTTCTCATATTGCCTCTCTGCCTGCACTAGAATAATTAAGGTTCATATGAGGGGAACTGACCCCTCTATACTGAATCTCTCCTATGTACTTTAACATCTTCTCAGTACTTTAGAAGCTGTTTCCTTACCCTGCAGAGGGGTACACTTTGGATGTTGAGCTCACAGGAGACATTGGGACTGAAGCAGCATCCAGCACCTCTGTAGCATTCCCAGATTCTTTTGATACATTCTTATCCAACTAAATCTTCATCCATGAGTTCACACAGATAGGTGATCATGCATATGTATTTGTCATACCAAACCTATTGGTCATAAACATGAAAGCAGTAACCATAAAAGTTACGTAAAATTCCACATGAGAGCAGATGTAGGCAGTCTCTCAGATGATAATCTGAAACCAGTCAGTCTGATGATACGTGCACACTGCACAGCGCCACTTTATCTGTCTGACATGCTGCATCGTCATGCCCCTGCCAGAGCATTAAGGTCAGCAGACCAGCTGCTTTTAACAGTCCCTAAAAGCAGGCTTATCACTCGTGGAGTAACGGGCCCACGGCTGTGGAACAGCCTGCCTCTCTCAGTCAGATCTTCTGAGTCAGGGGACCAGTTCAAAAGCAGACTGAAGACCCACCTGTACTCGCTGGCATTTAAGACAAAATAAGCAGTGCACCTTGGCTTTTAATGCTATATTTAATGTGTTTTTTTATTTGTATTTTTATCACTTGTACAACTCCCCTGTATAGCACTTTGGTCAACGACTGTTGTTTTAAATGTGCTTTATTAATAAACTTGACTTGACTTGACTTGACATGTGAGAAGTGTAGAATGGGTGTGCACCTTGCATGAGATAAGGAGATATTATATGCCTCTTCACAAGCTGAGTCGACAAGTTTGATTTTGGACATACTTATTGATAAGCATATGTCCGCTCTAGTGGCAAAAAGTGTACCAAAGTAAGCTCAATGCCAGACTGAGAAGTCATCTTGACTCCATTAGGAAAAGGAATTGAGACATCAGGTGGCTGCCCATTACTAATATGGGCCAGATCTCTAACCATAGAAAATAATGTTAGAAGGAGGCATCGTCATGTGACAGCCATCTGATCGGAGACACCAGTTTTCCCTTACAGTCTTTCCTGATACAGAAAGAGAATACATATGGTTCCCACTCATTATGTTGTCTGAGAAATCAGAAGATTTTAGCATCTAGTATCTCTTAAAGCTACAGTATAGGGGAACTTTCTAACCCAATCAAGTTAAAGTTATGCAGGAAAAGCCTTGTAGGCCTTTGAAGTACAATGCACATTGGTCCCTGAAGGTTTTTGGGCCAGTTTATCCTCTACCAAAGGTATGGCTTGAAATATTTGTCAAAGGCATGGAAGCAGAAGGACGTGCGTGTTGGACTCCTCCATACTTGAAGTATAGCTCTGGACCCTCAATATGTGCCACCCTGAATCGGTCAGCCAAGTTCTGTTGGCACAATGGTTCAGGAAAATGACTGTATCTGTCTCCACATGTCATCAACAGGAACCTTTACTGGCATATAAAGGACATTTTCATTTTGCTTTCATGAAATGGTCACTGCTGACCAAACTTAGGTATGCTATATTCAGTTTGGTGGTAGCATTGGCTCGATAAAGGGTCATAGTGCAAATTAGAGGATGAATTATTGAGATTTCACCTCATGGTGAATCCTCACCGATCACACAGGAGATCCCACCAACATAACAATGCAGAATGCAATTGAATGACTTTGATCAATTAATCTGGGCCTCAAAAACTTTCATTCTTACTTGTGTAGTGTCTGATACTCAGCATCGCATAAGACTGATGTCCAAATTTGAATATGATAACTAACTTTAGCTCTGGTAGTTTATGTCTTATCCATGTTTTCTATGCTCCATGTATAGATAGTATTAAATGTCTCTTGTGTGTAAATCTCATCATGTCCAGATGGGAGCTTCGTAATGTCTTTTGTCTGTGTTCAAAAGACATCAAAGGAGGCTGATAAAGATATATGTTCAATATATGTTGAATATCTTTAAGATATGTGGCTCTTAAAGCTTAAAAGTTGGCTATAGGAGCCCTCACAAAACCTTCTTTTGATGCTGATTTTTATGTCTGAAGACATTATTGCAGTCAAGTGATTTTCTGCCTCAGATGTATGCTTCAATCAATACAACAACTGAAAAGAGTTGCTTACTGATGCAAGGTTCATGGTATGAGGCTCAGCTGAAGTGGTGTTGAGTGTTCAATTCTATTCAATTCAACTTTTTTTGTATATTGAGCTGAACCCTTCTGTGTTGAGCTTGTATGTTCTCTTTGTGCATGCATTGTTCTCTCTGGATACTCTAGCAAGCTAGAGGGTGTCAATAAATCACAAGGACAATACTGAAACCATTTTCATGATTTATATGGGAGAAAGTGAAAGAGGATGAGGTCTCTTAAAAGATCCACAAAGTCATTTCTGGAAAGTTAGTGATCAACGTTTAATCAGTTTTAGAAGCTGAATTATCCAAATACTATGTTTTCTGGTGTTTCAAAATTTGAATATCTTATTATTTATGTTAAGATAAAAGGGACATAGAGTTGTAACTGTAGGTGAAGAGTTCACACACTGAGCCAAAATAATGTGGTGCTATTATTCTGATATTTTTAGCCACACTGACCAGTTTCTGATTTTATAACGTACATAATTAAGGAGATTTTTTAAAAATGTTGTATCCATGATTTCTGACAGTACCATCAGCTGCTTGAATCACAAATATTTAGTAATGCATCCATTACTAAATGTACAAGTTGCCAGTCCGTCACAGGGTCCATTTAGTAATGCAAATAGACCTAATTGGAATAGACTCATCAAAAGTATAAAGTTAGGACAAGGCATTGCATTTACACATTTTATTAGTAAATTGACATTTAAAAATGTAACACATAGCATTTTATAATTGAACATAGGCTCTCAGAATGAAGACATACCTGATTGTATGGCTTTAATATTGGAAGTAGAATAAACTAAATTGCGGGAATCATTTGGAAGTTAGTGGCTCCTGTAATTGTAGCTGACCACTAGATGTCACTGGTATGGTCAGCTTTTGAGGATTTGAAGCTTAATCTTTTCTTTTTAAAATGGGAAGATGTCTTAAAAGCTTCACAAGGCTTCATCTGCCCATATTTATTTTTTACTATTCCTTTTAATCTGTTTTGTAACCTTTGATGCCCCTCGAGAGTTTTTCATCAGGATTCAGATGAGGAGATTCAGCTGCCAATGACTTACTCTTGATGTTGTGATTCTCCAAGCAGACCTTTGTTCTCCTGGTTGTGTGGCATGAAGTATTGTTCTGTTGTATCCTCAGAGTTAAGGAGCATAAGAAAGTAAATGTTTTTCTAGGATTTTTTTGTGTGCCGTTTTATTAAAGAGAATCTGTTACTTTTGGTCACTGGATACTCTTAATCTGTAACTTCCCATTGAAATAAAACTGTATAGTTTTACAGTATTTACTTCTTTGATATTTACATGAATTATAGGAAATGCATTTGTTGCATGCAAACCAGCTCAACTTGAACAGATGTTTTAGGGAGTCAAAAAAGCCACAGCACACGTTTTGAATAAACAATAACTGTGAAAAATGACATAAGATTTTGAAGTGTTTGCAAAGCAGTGACAGGGCTAACTGTGATGGAGATCACACACTGACTCTCAAGAAAAGGCAGACAGTTGACTTCCTTTGCATGCAAAGGATAGCAGCTTAGTGCAAATTTGGGAAGCAGCAGCTCTACTCTAAGTCCCATCAGTTCATCATCAGACTCCAACGAGCAAATTAATTTCCGAGGTCCGAGCCGTGTCTTTCTTCTCGTGAAATCCCTTCCTTGCTTTCTCTATCTGGGCTCCTCAGACACATTTTTACCCTTCCTACGTCATTCAGCCACAACAAACTTTCATTTGAAGAGGAAGAAAATATAGCAAAAAGCAGAGCCCTCTAGGTGAAGCCATAAAGCAAAGTAGTCCAGGTCACATGATCCCATTAGAGATGGAGCCACTTCTGCAAAGTTACAATGGTTTGGTCTGGTTACTGAAACTGGTCAGCATCAGAGCGCCAACACGCTTCAAGCACTGTATACCAACCCAAGAAATCATCCAATATTACTCACATTAGGCTAATGTTTGGGTCAGAGTTACACAGTAACTTGATGTCAGCAAATGGCTTGAATGATGAGTTTGCTGACATATCTTTCAAAGTTATTTTCACCCTCTGCCATATTGTAGCTTTGTTTTTCTTATAAAGCAAAATATGTGTGTGCGCAGGATTCATATGCTTTGAAATAATACCATGAGAACCAGATTAAAGAATAAACTGCTTCACTCTTTGTTTTCTAGTTGTTTAAAATACAGAAATGACTCAAGTCTGTTTTTTTTTTCCTAATTCAAAACCAATATATACACATGACATTGTAGCATACTTAATTTCCAATAAGCAGAGAAAGGAGAAGTGGGTATCAAAATTACATGCAAATAAAAAAAGTTTCAAAACAGGAAGGAAATACATAACAAAACTAAGATGTTTGAAACTGAATATGAAAAAAATAGAAAATAGACTGAGAGAAAACCTGTCACATGGGAAATTACTGTGCGAGGGAAATACGTGGGGAAAAGGCAATGAAAATGAGGGAAGCCCTTCTTTATACGTCTCTCTTCCTTATCTAACCACATCATTTCAAAAGCTTGTCTACTACTAGTTAAGTTTCTCGTAATTTCTTGCAGTTTCTCTGGAAACATGTCCATCAAAAAGATATCATTTGAATCACTATTAGCATATGTCTGTAAATACATGTTTAGATTATAAATGAAACTTTAAAACTCTGCAGGTTTCCTTAACATCAAAGGATCTCAACACAACAGTACAAGACCATGGAGCTGCACCATCATCACAACTGCAGACACATTTATCACAATCTGCACACAAATTTCAAAACCATTTTTAACATCGTTTTTAGGAATTAGTTTCCCACTGCGATTTTCCCTCTGTTTCACGAGGTTTTGCGAATAAGCGCCATGGTGATTCTCACTGAAACCACTGAGATAAATTAAATGTTGAAGTCATTTTCAGACACACACAAAGTTTTTTTTAGCCCAAAAGGTTCAAAATGACTGTAAATTGTAGACATTAATCTGTCATTAGTTAAAAGTATTTAGTCACTGGTTTGTATGCTTGTGGCAAAACAGGCAGAATAAAGATGGGAAAAACAAAGGCTTTCAATGAAACTAGTAGTTTCACAAATTACTTCCTGTGCTCATAAAACAAAACCCAAACCTTTACATCAAGTATCACACATGGAGGTGGAACAATCTAAAACTATTCCAGCTGGGTTTACAACAAGAATTGCAAAAATTAAGTCTTAAACAACCCAAGGGGTCCACTTATGGGGTTCAGGTCAGGGGAATTGGCAGGCCAATCGAGGACAGTAATGCCATGGTCAGTACACCAGTTACTGGTGG